>CAJGYO010000005.1:58301255-58598589 GCA_904845875.1 Miscanthus lutarioriparius
TGTCTACAACATGACTCAGATGATCCGCCATAGTGCAGTGAGGCCACCTAGTCAGCCGCGCCATCGTCCAGATGTGCCAGAGTCTGCAGCCCTAGTAGGATGAGACCATTAGGGGCATTGCAGCTATAGAGGAGGAGCTTGATGCTCAGCATGAGGGCATGGTAGAGAGCGACCCCAGTGACAGCTCAGATGACGACTACTAGGCTATCCCTCAGATGCCTCCACGACAACATGATGCTGAGGCCGATAGCTCTAGTTTAGCTCCACCTACACCACAGACAGACCCCGCTCTACTTGCCATACTTGAGCGAATGAGGTAGGATCAGGCTCGCTAGGCTCAGGAGACCGCTGCTACATTTGCACAGTTCTAGACTTGGCAGGACGAGTTCCAATGATAGCAGCAGGCGATACAGCAGTAGCAGGCTATGCATCAGCAGCAGCTTCTCATGCAATAGAAACTACTTGGTTTTATGTAGCATGTTGTGACAGCCATTGGGGCTCCATCGCCACAGCCTTCACCCTAGATTGGTCAGCCTGCCACAACTTCTATGACTCTAGCATTACAGTCTAGTGGGCTTCAGAGTCAGGGACAACCACTAGCATAGTTTGCTTCACCTACAGAGTAGGTGTCCTAGTGGTTTGCCTTGCCAGTGCTAGCCCCGTAGTTCACACCTCTTCATACGGGCTTCACACTAGTGCAGACGTCCTCGCTACTTGTGCCCAAGACTACAGTGTCCAGGAGCCTTGTTGCTTCCTTCAGTGAGTTGACAGGGCAGCCTACTCCGCCATATTTATATGTCCTAGGTCCTTCTATAGTTGCACCTATTACCGGTACTACAGAGATGCTCTCTTACTCAGTGGCATCATCCGAGCCGGCTGCTACAGTCATACCAACACAGTCTACAGCCGCTCCAGTCCCTGATCCGACCCAGATCGCTTCTTCTAGCTATAAAGGGTCAGACTGCTCAGAGCTCAGGGTCAGATGATGATGGCACGTAGTTCTAGCTCGCTCCTCATACCTCAGCGCCCGGCTCGTCCGTTGCAGCCCCACCGACCGACCCTTAGATTTTAGTGTTTGACACCAAAGGGGGAGAGGGATCGAGTATGTTAGCCTTAGGGGGAGCCTACTTATTAGATTATCTATTACATTTGGAGTTTTATGTGTGATACGCTATTATGCATTCGTGTGTTTACTTTTATGCATCAAACTATATTTATGTGATAGTAATATCTACGTGATCATGATAGTTATGTGATATGTGATATGTGTGCTCTCTAATTTGAATTATTTATATGTCATATTACTTGTGCTATGCTCATTTGTTTTTGCTTCCGTGTTTTACTCCGATGCAAATGAGCTTTATTACTTGTACTCATGCTTATTTCATATCTATTGAGTACATCATGTTGGCTTAGGTCATATAAGCTTGCCTAACTCTTTTGTTCTTATTGTTAAAAGCTTATATGATCCAAGCATGTTAAAAACCTCATCTCTTTCACATACTTGAGGTGGTATTGTCATCAATCACCAAAAGGGGAGATATTGAAAGCATCTAGGCCCCTAGTTGGGTTTCGGTGATTAATGACAATACGTGATTACTGTGACTAACGTGTGTTTTGCAGAGGCAATTAAGTTAGGTCACGGTAATGGAGATCGATTGGGCAATCATGGTGGTCATGCCCCTATGATGGAAATCGTTTCAGTTTTCAAAGGATGGACGACAAGGTTAAGGATGGACTAGTTCTAAGTGTCGTTTGGTGTTGAAGAGACACTTAGAGTAGTTTAGGACTTTGTTTTTTTCCTTTGGCCGTACTATTAAGGGGGGTATGGACGGGTAGCTTGACTTAGGTGAGTTTAGTGAGTTAGGTGTGGTGCACACTTGCTAAATCTAGCACTAGGTAGCTCCAAAATAGCCCTTAGATCCATTAGAGCAGACTTAATTCACGCATGATCGAGAGTTAGAAGTGAATGGAGGGTCAAATGTTGACCGAATCGCTGGTTTCGGAGTGACCGGATGCTGGCTCAGAGCCCGATCAGTTCATTTGATCAAGGTAAAGTCGTCTGGAAGTGACCGGATCGCTGAGAGGTGAGTGACCGGATGCTGAGGGCCAGCGTCCGGTCGACTCCAGTAAGGTTCTAGAGAGGGAAATCATGACCGGACGCGTCCGGTCACAACTTAAACACTGGAGTTCGGGGAGAACTGACCGGAACGTCCGGTCAACATGACCGGAGTGTCTGGTCACCCCGCAAAGGCACATAACGGTTTATTTTTCAGCCGGTGTTATAAATACTTCCTCTATTTATGTGTGGGGGTACTTTTGCTCATTCCAACAACTGAGAAACACCTTTGAGAGTGCCAAGAAGAGCAAGGTCCTAGTGAGGTGATTGAGATTTGAGAATCCCAAAGAGAGCCCTCATTAGTGAAAGCAAGAGTAACAAAGTGTGCATCCACCCTTCTCATTAGGCTTGTCGTGGTCAAGTGAGAGTTCGTGCTTGTTACTCTTAGTGATCGCCATCACCTAGATGGCTTGGTGGTGATTGGGAGCTTGGTGATCATCCGGAGAGCTTGTGGATGACCCAACTCAAGTTGTGAGCGGTTGTGGGTGATTCACCGCAATGGAGTGTCGAAGAATCAATCCGTAGAGAGCACTTGATCATTGCGCGGATCAAGGAGGAGCTATACCCTTGCGCGGGTGCTCCAACGAGGACTAGTGGGGAGTGGCGATTCTCCAATACCTCGGTAAAACATCGTCGTGTTTCTCCTTCTCTCTTTACTTTGAGCATTTACTTTGAGCAATTCAATTCTTGTCTTTACATTCATAGAATTGCCATGCTAGAGTAGGATTGGAACTTAATTTGTAAGACTTTTTGTACGGTAGAACAATTTGAAACACTTTCTAGGCATAAGGGGTTAATTGGGCCAACCGTAGGATTTAATTATTGCAAAGGAATTTAGAATTAGCCCAATTCACCTTCCCTCTTGGACATCTTAATCCTTTCACAGTGGAACCCATGGCCTAAGTGACTACTTGTGATTTTATTTGCAGTTGTGGATTACCTATGACTACTTGTGACTACTTATGACTATTTGTGGTTGTGAATGAACCTACTAGTGATTCTGAAGTTTATTTGCATTTATGTGTTGTCGATATATCTATATGAACTGCCTGTGATGCTTATTGTGAACTATGTGTGATGCTTGTAATGTTTATTTGAATGGGGTACGTTATACATGACCGAACAATAAAAAAAGGAAATATATGGTCGCTTTGCGAAAGTGTTACACTCGGCAAAGAGGCATTTTGCTGAGTGTCGGATAAAAACACTCGGCAAGGCGGACACGTAGTAAATTTATGTGCATTCTGGGACTAAAATGACTTCTTTGTCGAGTGTCTGCGCTGTGACACTCGGCAAAGATGCCAACATTTATACGTTCTGGGCTAGTCTTTGCCGAGTGTCCGGTATTTGATACTCGGCAAAGAAGGCAGGTTTGCCAAGTGCCCGAGATTTGACACTCGGCAAACCAGCCAGGTTTGCCAAGTGTCCGGGAGTTGGCACTCGACAAAGGAGGTAGGTTTGCCGAGTGTTAGGTCCGGAACACTCGACAAACGCGCCGTGACCGTCTGCGCCGTCACGCGCACGCCGTCGAAGGCGTTTTTTTCTCGGCAAAGTATTTGCCGAGTTTCGAGAAAACTCTCGCAAAAGTATTTGCCGAGTAGATGCCATGTGCTAAAAGCCAGTGTTTTTATCTTTAGTGGTGCTTTGGTGCTTTCTTGTACCTATAATCAATCATGAGTATCATTCATATATTCCATTGTATTGCTAGTTAATACAAAATAGATCAGCATGATCACATATGTTCACACATTCGTACGAGGAGGCGAGGACCGAGGAGCATATTCAAACCAGTTCACATAAAAGAAGCTGATTCACACATATAACAGGTGAAAAAATTAACAGCATGTTCCATTCGCCAAGATACAGGGATAACAGTTAAGCAAAAGATCAACAGATAAGTCATGCCTACATATATATGTTTCCTAATAGTACAGAAGCTATAATTCAGAAATATTTTAGAGCTAAAGCTACAATAAACTTATAAGCAGGCTCATCATCAACATCTTTCTGACTTGCTCATATTGAGACCCATCTTCGCATCACCAATACAACCACACTCGGCATACATGTCCACCTGTGCACGCTTCACGTAAACCTGCATCTCAAACCCAAGCTTAACCATCAAACCATGTGACTGCTTCCCAACCACCAATGCGCCCCCATGTGAGTTTTTCCGCAGGTTGTGACCATCCATGTTGGTACATCGAGATTGGTGCCAGAAAGTGGGTATTGACTCTGTATAGAATACAGTTTATGTACAGAGATACTAGTCCCCTCTTCTCTTCCTCGTTTACCCCTCTCACCTCACCATTTCTCTCCTCGTCCTGTGTCCATACCCATGCCGCCTCCGCGCCTCGCCTTGTACGTCCACCGGCGCCAGCGAGGGGCCACTCGGCGGCTGCCACGGAAGAGAACGCATCTTTTCCTTGTGATGCACTTGCTAATTCTTGAATAACAATTTAAACTTTTCATTTATAAACATGGTTATTGAACAACCTACCGACTTTGCTTTCAAAACAAACGCATGGATTTATTTGCATGTTATATTTTTCCTTGCAATCTGACCATTTCATTGCATGGTAGTTGGTACAAACAGGCAATCTTCACAATGCAAAGTTGGTTTGAGTACATGCTGCACGAACTATTTCAAATGATATCTGGATAATAGAGGCAATTTGCCTAGTTGAAATGTGCAGACTATAGATGACAAGTTTCAGTTCAAGGCTTTGTTGACATCCAAAAATGAATATAAGCAATGCCAATAAGTTCTTGGCATCAAGGAAATGTTGGAAATTATTTGGCGCAACAAAACATTGAATAAGACAAGCAAAATGGAGAAGAGACGGCATCTGCCCTGGTGAGGTCATCTCGGCCGGCTCGCCAAGCCGGCTTATTTTTCTCTCGATCAAGCTTGTGCCAGCATTTCATTAAGCAGAAAACAATTGGGCCTGGTTTGGATTGTAGGATTTCCAAAGAAAAAGTACAGGAATCAAGATTCCTCTATTTTATGTACTGTTCATGCGTTTGAAACAAAGGATTGAGCATATCCTTTCCTATGGAAAGTTTCCTTCACCCGTGCAATTTGAAGAAAAAGAAAACATCCGGTCTAGGCCATTGGAAATTTTCCTGTGACATAATGCGGCACTGTAGCACTATTGTCGTGCATCAGTGAGAAATGGGACAAAACACAACAGCCCAGGAAACATTTTTTTTATCTATTCACGTCACTTGTGTTCTCGCCATGCACCAACTCTAGAACTTTGATCTACGATCTAGGCTTCAGTGTCCCATTGTTGAGTTAATGACCTAGGTACGGGACATAATTTTTTATTTTTTAGCCTTTTGTTTTTGAAAGTTTTTCACAAATAGGCTCCAGAAGGAATGATTTCAGAATCTGGACCCTTAGCTCAGCGCCATTGATGCTGGCACCGAGCTAACACGTCTCGGCGCCAGCGTCCCTGGCGCCGAGCTCTTGGGCTCGACGCTGACGTGAAGCTGATTTGGCAGGCATCTCGGCGCCGTCGACTCTGGTGCCGAGCTTGGCGCCATCGACTCTGGCGCCGAACTTGGCGCCAGGATGTATGGCGCCGAGCGTGGGGTGGCGCCGGCGATGGCGGGCGCTGCAGAGCGCTTCGAGGCGAGGTGCGGGCGGCGACGCTTCGAGAGCTAGCGATGCTGAGGGACGAGAGACATGGCGCGAGCCCCGGACAGCCTCTCAGTCTGCTGCGCCTCTCAGTCTGTTGCGGCTCGCGCTGTCAAGTTCATACGGCCCTGGCCATTGGAATATCAACTATCAAGTTCGTACGGCCCTGGCCTGCACTTCCCGCCAGTCACACACCGAAGTGTCCGTATATACGACCATGGTGCATGCATCTCCGTACCGTGTCAACAGGCGGTTGTCAATGACAGTGAGCAGTGCACTCAGTGCTGCTACGGACGCACGGAGCCAGTCAACAGGCGGTCGTCCAGAACTAGTAGAACTAAGAGTCTGTTTATCTAACGCTCGGGTGTTTTAGTATATGAGAACACACGAATTTTTTCCACATGGATATTGTTTATCTTCCTCCTCTCTCTCTTTTTCCTTGGCACAAATCACAAATCATAAATAACAAATCACAAGTAATAATTTTTTTCTATGAAAGGGCAAAGAGAAAATTTGGTGACGGCGCCGGAGTTAGGATAGAAGAAGCTCGCCGGAGTTGGGGAAGATGCCAGGCGCGGCGGCGGCGGCGTGGCGACGGGCGGGCATAGGCACAGCGACGCAGGCGCGACAGCGACGTGGGCACGACGGTGCAGGCGTGGTAAAAAAAATTCGTGTGCCACCAGGTGATAAACACTCGATTGGTGTATAGCATTTCCGTAGAACTAAACGTGTCTCATCGATTCACCACGCACGAATGGCGGCAGTGCATGCGATGGGGGCAAGTGTGCGTGCGTGTGATGGATATGCGTCGCGATCCGGCCCAGATGGACGTCAATATCGCTCGTGGCTCATGTCCCACGTCCCACAAGAGCAAAGCGCGTGCAGGACGGCAGTCGGCAGGGCATGGCCGTGTCGACTCGTCGTGTCACCCGGCTCGCAGCAAGCGACGAATATGGCAGGTCTTTAGAGGAAGAGAAATGTTCATTGCATACGTGCAGAGGAAAAGAAACGGAAGTGGGATGAGTACGTTGGGCAACCGGCCGGCCGCCGCACGCCGGCCTCTCTCATAAAGGCAAAAAAAGGAGCAACGAGGAGTGGTGCGCGGCCGAACAGGACTACTACAGCCAACACAAGAGATCCCAATCATCCGCGACACAGCGGCTTGCAGGGCGGACCGTATATGTGAGCAGTTTCGGGCGCATGCATACATGGACGCAGAAGAAGAGTATGACTTACAGCGACAGCCGCCGCAGATCGAGAGGCGCAGCAGACTGAGAGGCTGTCCGGGGGTCGTGCCATGTCTTCTGTCCCTGCTACTGCTAGCTCCATGAGCGGTCGCCGTCGTGCCTGCCCCGAGCGCTCCGCAGCGTCCTGCCACTGCCAGCGCTCACCCCACGCTCGGCGCCATACATCCTGGCGCCAAGCTCGGCGCCAGAGTCGACGGCGCCAAGCTCAGCGCCAGTGTCGACGACGCCGAGATGCCTGCCAAATCAGCATCACGTCAGCGTCGAGCCCAAGAGCTCAGCGCCAGGGACGCTGGCGCCGAGACGTGTTAGCTCAGCGCCAGCACCGATGGCGCCGAGCTAAGGGTTTAGATTCTAAAATCTTTCCTCGAGGGCGTATTTGTGATAAACTTTAAAAAAAAAGGGGGGCTAAAAAAAAAAAAAAAATTCGGGCTACGGGACCAGGAAGCTGAGTGAGCGCGCGTGAGCCCTCCCTTCCCCGTCCGCCGGTGGCCACTCCGGCCCCGGCGTCCGCCCTCCACATCGCCGTTGGCCACTCCGGCCGCGCCGCACACACCACTCATGGAGCCGGGGTCTTCTTCCCGCCGCTCCTGGGCTGACGAGGTCGAGGAGGAGGAGGAGGCTGCTCGGAGTGCCGCGAGATCTGCATTCCTGGAGCTCCCTCCGTTGGCGGCGGCTGCGCATGCCGCCCTCGTGCTCCAGGCGAGCTCTCTTGGCCCAGACGCCGCCCCGTTCGTCGCTTCCCCTGGCTCGACGTCGATGTTGGGCGCCAGCGAACTGTGGAAGACAAAAGCACCGCCTCGCGTCAAGTTCTTCTGGCTCGCGCTCCACCGTCGCTTATGGACCGCCGAGCGGCGCAAGAGGCATGGTCTGCAGGACGACGATGCCTGCGTCCTCTGTGGCCAAGCACCAGAGACAGTCGACCACCTATTTCTGGGATGCGTGCTCACCAGAGAGCTCTGGTTCTCCTTGCTTGGCTCCAGTTGGCCTGACGGCGCCGATGCCTGAAGGCGCAGATGACCTGGGATCTTGGTGGCTTCGGCAGCGGCGGAGGTTGGACAACGATGCACGGCCACCGTTCGACTCCCTGATGTTGCTCATTTCGTGGGCCATTTGGAAGGAACGGAACAATAGGACTTTCTCCAGAACGGTGGCAGGAACTCAAGAGCTCTTCAGGAAGGTCGTGCAGGAGGCTGAAGACTGGGTGCAGACAGGCTTCAAGACGCTCGCCGTGGTCTGTCCGATTTGGTCGCAAAACACCGTTTTTATGTAATAGGAGTATAGGACATGTGCTTTCCCAGTAGTTAGGTGTTTGCGCTGATCTACGAAGGCTACTCGCCAACGTAACTGCATGCTGTGTTTTAACAAACTTCCTCTAAATGAAAAACAGGTGAATGGCCCCATCGTGAAAAAAAAAATGACCTACCAAAGCTAATCTCAAGCTACCAAGTTTAACAAAACAGGCACATCATTAGTCCAAATAAAATCAGATTCTTCTACTACCTCACTCCTGCATTCCAAACGCTCATTCCTATAAAATTCTTGTGTTTTTCTATTCCTTTGTTTTACCACCATGTCCCTTTCCTATTCCCAGTATTTTCTCTCGTTCCTACATTTTTCATTCCCCAGTTAATAACAGGCCCCTGAAGTTTTACAGAGTGTCGGCCGCCCTGCTAGCGAGATTCATGCAGGTGCAAGCCATCATGGAGTACATGAAAGCTTAATAGCCAAACTATTGTGCGACCTCCGCGCCAACAGAACTGCCAGGTCCGAGAAGCCGGCATGCATCCATTCTTCAAGCTCGTCGACGATGCTCTTGCCCAGCTGAACTGGGGTCTTGGTCGTGTTTCTGAAAACTCTGGCGTTCCTCTCTTTCCAAAGTAGGAGCGTAGTCCTCCATGGTACGGAGCGCGACGTCGCCATGGTAGTAGGGGCCGATGGACACCATGCGCGGCTCGTAGGCAGTCGGGTTGCTCGCGCGGACGTAGGCGGGGACGCGGAAGATGGTGAACGGCTGATCCCTCCACTGCGGCAACTGTTCTTGCAGGGTGCTCAGCTTCGCCTCCACTGAAGCTTCCAACGACGTCATGCTCGCCATGGCGATAGGCGAGGAGGGAAATAAAAAAGGCAGGCAATGAGACAAATACCTCGTTCAGGTTCAGCCACCAGACTCGAGGTCAAGCTAAGGAGGAAGAAAGCCCCGAGCTGTTTCCCTGGCCCTGTCCTTGCCCTAACAACACGCGGGTTTTTTTCCCCCCGAGAACGTGCTTAGCACGTGTTTGCACTCGGGAATCTTTCAATGCAAGCGAGAGCTAACGCGGCAAGACAAGTAGATAGACTGGTCTGTGCGCGATATGAAAGTAATTACAGCATCATCCATCACTTACGATGCAACTTCCTCCTCTGTTCTTTGCACTGCAGAGAATGGAACCACGGATCGACATGTGGATGATGCCTACGAAAAACTGGACTGATGTATCTTGCGTACGGCACCATCCAATAGGCGGGAGACAGAACAGATTTTTTTTTAACTCATAACAGATTATTGCTAGAAGCCTAGAATTAGTAGACAGGCTATTCACCAGGCATTTCTAGAACCATGTTGATTTGGGATACCCAACCCAACACATACCGCGTACTCTCTTGAAATATAAGACATTCAAATATTTATTCCAAACTATAAGAGATGATAGAGGTGAAATAACAGTGCTCCAACTTAATTTTGAAAACAAGCATTGTATAAATGCTCCCTCCGTCCCAAATAAATCAATTCTTAGAATCCGTGCCAATCAAATTATCTTAAGTTTAACTTAATTTAATGTCATAAATCTTGACAAGTTTTTCTAGAAATTCAGTCAAAGTTTAAAAAGTTTGACTCAAGATAACTTTAGGAATCTATTTATCAGAGAGAGGTAGTACATAACATAACATAACATTATTGTATCACCCACTTAAATACGATGATCACAAATTTCACAATATATCCTCTCCTCGCGATTAAGAGCTACCTACTAGTACTAGAACTTGCTTTCTCCTCCCGATTAAGAGCAAGCTACCTACTACTTACTAAATTTCTAAACTAAGCTTTATTATATACAATGTTTTTTCTCACAACAAATCAGCAAACAAGACCTTAGTATATATTATGTGCCTAGTACTAGAATTGCTAGGATAATATTTAGGTCGGAGTATACCACATACGACGCTGTATTAAGCGGAACGCAAATGCCATGAAAGCAAACACCTCAACGCCCATGGATCTCCCATATATAAATGATCATATAAAATGAGGCTTTCACCCGGCCTCTTATCGGGCTTGAAATTTTTTTTAAAATGCAGTAACATTCTCAAATATGCTTGCTTACTTATTGCCTATCCGTTCAGTTTTTCTTTCAAATAAAAACCAATCAGATATACAAAACTCTGCTTCACGGCCTGAACATGTTTCCTCACACGACACATTCGATACCATACAAGCACATCCCACAGAAATATTGATCTAAAAAGAAAAAGGAAATCGAAAAGAAAAACACAAAATCACGATATAAGAAAAAAAAATCACAGCTGCCTTCCTCTTCGTCCTGGTTACAGTAGAAAACTACTGTCCAATGCAAAGCAATCCTCTAGTGCACGAACTTGAAATATAGGATCACAAGGATAGCCAAGACAAGGACTGCTATGATGAGACCAATGATCCACTTGTTTCTATCCATTCTCCTCATCATGCCTCCGATGATCCTCCTGCTCTTGCCAACATTGTTATCCACCTCATCCAACTGCAGTTCCAAATAAGGATCACACAACACGGGGTTAAATAGGAAACAGGAGATTTGAACCAAACAGACAGCAACCGCTCGTTGGTAATTGTGGATACCAGTTATTGCATTTAACTGGTGTATGGCAGCATGGACTCTGGCATCAACTATTGCCCATATTTGTTTGAACATAAACTATGGACTACGAGTTGGTAGTGAAGAACAAGCTATACTGTGTTTTTCTAATCCAAGTTGATGCATTAGATGATCTGATAACCATCGAAACTTGGTGACGTCTGGTTCAATTAATAATAAGTTTATATTAATATCCATCTATCTATTATCTATGCAAGTCATCCCCACTCAGCAATTAATTACTCTAAAGACTCCATATTGATAGGGCTCAGTGTTTCAGGCGTGTGCCCCCGCAGTGGTATGTATGTCTTTAGGCATGTGAAAATAGGTGCACTTAATGAACATGTGCAATGCTTGTCAATTACATCAGTCACAAGTACCATAAAAATGGAAGGGGGGGGGTACTCTATGGAATTAAAAGTAAGTCTATGCATGACAACAAATGAAAACATTGAGGAGTTATTAAAACTCAGCCAATATAGATACTACGGATAACCAGGAAAAAGAACTGTTGAAGAAAGTAGGTCAGGCTCTACACTCTCTCCTTTAATGTTTGCTGACACCAAAAGGCATAATAAACATAATTATCCACATAAAACTTGTATGCATAACATTTTTTAAACAGTAGACTATGGAAAGCTACATTTCATCTAATCAGAAACAGAATAAGATAGAGAGAAACTTGCGACTTGTGAGTGATTTCCTTTCAACAAATTGCATAGTACTGGAGGTTTAAGATAATTTAATTTAAAACAAAACCAAATGGCACACAAAAACCAAAACAATTAGTTCAAACCGGCAGAATTAGAAAAAACAGATACTTACCACATCATGACCACGCAAGAGAGATTGGCGCTGTTGATTCAGGTCATGCAAGATGGAGACACCAAGATCTTCAGTCTCCAGCATAGTTTTATGGCTATCTCTGAGCCTATCAGTTGTTCGGTTCTCTCTCTCGGTTGCCCTGAGCAATCTTGACCTTTGATCAGCAGAAACCTGTGTGATCATCAAAAAACAACATTAGACTCTCATGGAGACCGTCAACTTTTTATTTGCAGGTTGAAGGATAAACCCATGTAACTAACAAATAAACAAATCTAAGATTGATGATGAATCAGAAATATGTGCGTGCAAAAGGACAAGGGCCTCATACTTCATCAGAATATGAATGTTGCCAGATTGATATGGTTAGACCCTAGCCATATGGATTCTGGACAGCATATGCCATAGCATGCAGGACACATTACTATCACCTTGCAGGCATTATTGATAGCTTTGGCTTATCCATGCTACAGGGATAGTATTTAGAATTTTCTAGATTGGTATAGAGCTGCCTCAACAAAAATTGATTGATATTTTCGATGAACAAAATGGGAAAACATGTGCTTCGCCATTCAGAGTGTGTTTATGATGAAATGTGAATTCATTCACTACAAGTCCATGAAACAACCAAAGAACACATCCTGACATTAGCTACTCATTCAAGGCATTGCTTTTGTCCCAACTAGCTCCACATCTGTAATTTGGAAGGTTCAATGCTTCCACTCACTGCAGTACTGAGAGGAGCCATAGACACTTGTATCCTGATCACAGAGCTAAAATCCCAGAACTTAAGCCAAATTAACACCAACCAAACAGGTATGTTTATGTGTCATTTCTGACAAATAACCAATAGAAAATGATGGTTCAGATATAGACATGCCTTGCACAACCTTGTTAACAAACCAAAAAGAGCATGATTCACTCCAGATGAAATTGATCCATGAATCCAGAAAAAGGTAACATACCCCCAATGCATCTGCCATTTCTGACTCCAACAACTCCTCCCTCACCCCCTGCTGTGCATTACCACTGGTAATCCTCTTCAGCGCTCCCTTGAGGTTATTAAGATCTGACTTGTACTCCCTGATCTTTGCTAGGAGCCCAGCTCTAATGCTCGGTTGGAGATTCCTTGCTTCGAGATCCATCTTCCTTATCTGAAAACAAAACAACATTACCAATATACAATAGTACATGTCTTGCGCCAGACGAGAAAACTTTCATTTGATCACTGCTTAGGCGCTTAGCCTGATCTTAAAAGAAGGAAACGTCCCTAAATTTACACAATTATGTAATCCGTAGAATTGAAATTCTTCCACGATCGATACAAAATACAGCTCTCAAGAAGGATCTTTCATTGTTTTTTCCCTACCTACAGCTGTATAATTCCAAAGCCAAATCCAGTGCGATTTCGTGAGGGTGGTGTATCCTTCGGCTACTTGGTAACAAGGACGAATCGGCATGTTTAATAAAACAAACAAAAAAAAAGGAGAGGCGAGGGGATACCAGTGCCTCAGCGCCATCGATGCCGGATTGGATCTCCGCCGCCTTCTGCTTCAACTTCTCTGCGCGACCAAAAATCCAATGAATAGACGATTCGGAGGGGGGGACAACCGAGATTGCGGGATTTGGGAAGGGTGGGGGATTACCTCCTTGTAGGGCGGCGGCGGCGGTGCATTTGCGGGTGAGGGAGGCGGACGCCTCGCAATACTGGCGCTCATAGCCCTCGAACACCTCGCTCATGGCGCCCAGAATTCGATCCCAATCACCGTCTGGCTAAACCCTCGAAACTTTCTCTGGAGCGATCGCGTCGAGAGGAGTCGAGGCGAAGGAAGGAAGAAATGGGGAAGGACACGAGTAGTCGATGGTTTCTGGTGGTGGGGCTAGCCTTCCTCGCCTCGCGCCCTCGCCTCTCTAGCGCGGCCAACAAAAAAAGCTTACCCAGGACAGCCAAATTGGCTCGCTCCCAAGGGCAAGGTAAATCTTGCCCACACAGGTCCCAAGGTGGCAAAGGTGTTTTTATTAGACATCTACTCCGTCCACGTAAGAATGCAATTATGGTATCCGTGCCGATCAATCGAGCTAAAGTTTGATCAAGTTTATAGTAAATAGTATTCGCAATTATGTTGCTAAATAAATTTATTATAAAAACATATTTTATAACTAATCTAATGATACTTATTTTGTATCATGACTGTTTATATTTTTTTATATAAATTTAGTCTATTTGACTCCTCAAAATATGAAAATTGCATTCTTCTATGGACGGAGAGAGTAAATAAATAAGCTGGCTCTATATCCTCGCTGAGCAAGGTAATATAGTTGCTAGCTATCGAACCAAGCGACCTATTTGTTTGGGGTAAAAATTGGAAGGAGGAATTGAGAGCTTGGAGATAAAAAAATAGAAATCTTTTGTTTGTTTTTATGCGTGAGAGTTTTGTTGGGTAGGAGAATAAGAGTTTAGAGGATTAACTCCCACTTCGATGAGAATTATGTTTTTAATGAAAGATAAATAAATTTTCACCACCAATCATGACTTGTCATATAATTTCTTACTCAGAATCCCACACCAAATGGGAGTTATGAATTTTCTTTCTTATTTCCTTTCACGACACAAACGAGACATTGGGACCAAAATTCAAATTCTCACCTTAACTCACTGTGTCAACTCCCACCACTAATTTTCATGTCCCTTCCCATATAATTGCCAAACACACCGAGGGTTAATTTGAACTACACCATTATAAACTTCACGGATTGAAGATCTATCATTACTATTTATCTATTTGTAAATACTCACTCCGTTCCAAAAAAGAGTGAAGTTTTTGACTTTCAAACATCGTGTTTGACCGTTCGTCTTATTAAAAAAATTATGTGTAAATTATATAATAAAGAAATCATTATTAAAGTATCTCTAATGATAAAATAAGTCATAACAAAATCGATGATATTTATACAAAAAATTTGAATAAGACAGATGGCCAAACAGGATATCTGAAAATAAATAAAGACACTCTTTTTGGGAAGGAGGGAATATGTTATTACATTTGACCGTGTTCCACGAAGCATGCCATTTTGTACGTCATAGATGCCTTTAAACAATCGTATTGTCGTATTGCCCAAAATACCCTTTTTGTTTTCATCTGTTTCTTCTTCTCCTTGATCCAAAGACATGAAGGTATTGTCGTCGGCGGACATGGCGGCGGCTATCCCCATCCCCAATCATCGTGCCCCACTTTCCCATGGCAAGGGCGCCACACAGGTGCAACCACCACCGTCGCTCTTTCTCCACCACCATCTTGCGACCTCGAGTCCTTGTCCCTGCTATCACTCACCGGATGAAGGACCTAGGGAGTCAGCCATGGCGAGTTGAGCTCACCTAATGCGGCCACATATCTAGGTGTGGGCGCGGTTGTGGAGTTGGTGTGTGGCGCGGGCACGACGTGAGCTGCTGGTTAAGGTGTGGGTGCGTGGGCTAGCTAGCTCATGGAAGCGCGGGCGTGGCGGATGACGTGCAACCTTGGTGACCGGTGGAGACATGGGTGCCGCCGAGGCACAACAGATGCAGCATGGGTTGTCGTGGCGACGACTAATGGCGCAAGAGGGTGAGGAAGAAGGTGGATTAGTGAGTAAGGGGAAGGGATGACACGTGGGGTCCACTTATAAGTGAGGTGGAGAGCTAGAGTAAAGTAGTCCATACAAAAAGATTGCATTGTATAGATGTCTGCAAATGGATTCAGGGATGAGTCAAACATAGAAAATGGCACCACCCAAGTGCACAACCAATTATAATGGTATATTTCTAAAGAGATAGATAATAACGGTAATTTTCCATACCACGACATTTATAATGGCATGGTTCAAATTAACCCTTTACGCAAAACCCAATCCTAATCCTATGGATAATTTCAATTATTATTTGTATCCCTCACACCTGCTTTGTAGGAAGTTTTTTTTCTTTTCACGTGCACGTTGGGTAGAAAAGATAATGGATCTGTACAGCGATCCTTGGACGATCGATCTGCAGCATAGGTCCTGTTTGTTTCACTGAAAAAACAAGCCAAAACATTGTTTTGGCTGATTTGTTGTGAGAGAAAAACACTGTTCCGACTAAAAAATAAGCTAAAAAGATGGATTATAAGAGAAACGAACGTGGCCGTAATAATTCTTGAAAAGACCTAGCTCCGTGCTCATGGTGTCTCCATCCGTGCCTTCAATCAAGATTCAAGAGAGCTTCTGAGAACCAACGGAGCATTATTGTACTAGCTCCTATTATTAAACAATATTACTTGATGTTTGGCACGGTTTAATTAATCTCCAATTAGTTACATTATGCTGTAAGAGACCGAAGCCAAATTTCAGCGAAAATGCTAATACTTATGCGGATTTGTTTTGAGAAGAAAGCACTAGTTCGCTAAAAAATACTACTGAAGTAGTGCTGCAGAACAGGCGTATGACCGGTGGGCCGAGAGGTATCGGTGAACTCTAAGGCTAATCTCAGTAGGAGGTTTATGTGAGTTTCATTTTGTATTAAATAGGTTGTCACATAAATATCCTTGATAATATGACAGTGTATTTGAAAAGAGAGATGAGAAATGAGTTTCATCTAGAAACTTTGATGACACTATTACCAACTCTCTATAAATTATGAAATTAAATACTTATGAAATTATAGAATCAAACTTTACATCGAAAATATGTGTTTCATTCGAGTTTTATTTCATTGTATATGTCGTGAAACTATCCACTTGAGACTGAGCTAATGCACGATGATCGTGCTCTAGCGTGACCAGATGACTCGGTGTCAGTGTTGTCTCCGTCGGAGGCAGGTTGGGATTTGCATCTTCCTTAACTTTAGATTCCTGACGGTAGCTGGCTCAACGGTGGCCACGTGCCGACCATGTTGATGGGGGTTGTATTTGGGTGGAGAGGGGCGGGGGATGCTCATCGGCTACCAGGTAACTATCATTTAGAGAATATGGTTGTTATTGGTGATATGTCTGAATAAGCACGATAGGTTTTGAATGTATGTATGTTCAACTTTGTTAATCTCTCTTGTCTTAAAAATTAGGGTAAAATATATTTTTCAACCTCCAACTCACATTAAGTTCGATTTTCAATCTTTAACTATGAAATCGGGTAACAAACACCCTTCAACTGTCAAAACCGGACAAATTTGGTCATCGGCTGGATTCAAAAGCGGTTTTCTATTTTCTAATAATAATAAAAATCTGGTTCTACCTCTAGAAGTTCGTAATTAATTTATTTTAAATTATAAAAATATAAAACTTAGTTCATGTTTTCTTCTAAAGATGTTATATATATGTTGATGCTATATTTAAAATTGTTTTTAATTTCGCACATAATTAAATTGTTCGCTTTCTGTTCTTTTACATGGCAGTTCGTTGCCTTCGTCTCCGCAAGCCAAAAACAACTCAAGAGGCGGGCGCCAAGCCCTGTATTAATATATACAGTAGCATTGCTATCCCTTGCCCGCATTTATTTTAGATCAGAAAAATATGAAACTAGTACTTTTTTCGAAAAATGTTCTCTACTTATTTATGGTCTATATATAGGTATTTGGAATTGGTTTATTTATGTTCCTACTGCTTTATCGCTCGTTGTCACTCTTGTTATTTATATAAATTAAGTAAGGTCTAAACAATTTTAAATATAGCATCAACATATATATAACATTTTTAGAAGAAAAAATGAACTGGTTTTATATTTTTATAATTTAAAATAAATTAATTACGAACTAGTTGCAAGTGTATGTTATAGGTGTTTCAACTGTTTCAAACGAATGTTTCAAGTTGTTTATCTGGATGTTGTAAAAATACTTCTGGATGTTGCATATGTTGCAATACGTATATAAAAATATTTCATCTGTTTTCAAACGTACGTTGCAGCAAGTGTTTAATTTGGATGTTGCATATGTTTCACGTATGTTTCAATTGTATGTTCTTAATGTTTCATTTATTTTAGACATATATTATTGCATTCAAGTGTTTCATGTTTAGAGGTATGTTCGGATAGTCACGGGAGCGCTGTGGGTGATGGGGGCATGGCCCGAGCGGGGGGATAGGGTGCGGCGAGCTAGAGGCCTAAGAACAAGGCGAGTCGGGGCCAGTGGCCGGCAGCCAAGGCGCGCTGGGGCCGGCGGACGTGCACGCGGGAAATGAATGCAGTAGGCGTGGGCATCCGGATGTCAACACAGTAGGTGCAGCCGTCCGGATGTCCAGGCGCTAGCCTGTCCGTTATTTGTATCCCCCACAGCTTGGCTTCGTAGGAAGTCCCCTTTTTTTCTTTCTTTTCTGGTACACACTGTGTAGAAAAAGATATAATGGATCTCTCAATCCTCGGACGATAGATGCTCATGGTGTCTCTATGTGCCTTCAATCAAGATTCAAGAGAGCTTTTGAGAACCAACCGAGCATTATATATTGTACTAGCTCCTCTCAAACAATATTACTTGATGTTTGGCATGGATTAATTAATCTGCAATTAGTTACATTATTATGTTGTAAGAGACCTCAAGTAATAATGATCGAAGGGCGGAGAGGTTGAACTCTAATGCATGATGGCCATGCTCTCGCTACGTCCGCTAGAGGCGGGTTAGGATTTGCATCTTCCTTGACTCTATCCCTGACAGTAGGCTTGGCCAATGGTGAGTGGGCGAGGCGGCAAAGAGTCGCCGACCGTGGTGATAGAGGCTGTATTTGGGTGGAGAGGGGCAGGGTACGATTGGCTACCATGTAACTATTTGTGATATGTCTAAATAAACATGATAGGTTTCGAATGTATGTATGTTGAATTTTGTTCAATCTCTCTTGTCTGAAAAATTATTACCTCAACTATGTAAAATTAAGCTAATAGTAAATAAATTAACTCACTTCAAAACATGTCACATTTGAGTTTATCCAAAACACAAACAAAGCAAAGGATATATATTATAAATGCTCATAACAATCCCACAAAATGCGCTACAGTAGTTGTTTATATGAGATAAGGAAAACAAAATCGGTGTAAAAAAAGGTAAAAAGATAATACAATCCATCAAAAACGCATGATATCGAGTTCTATTCTACTTCTACACCACTCTCTATATATATATATATATATATATATATATATATATATAATGTTTAAAGATGGTGACAAACTTTTTTTGTAGAAGAAATTGTAGAAGAAAGAAATCTTCCCGATTTCACGATGCTCAAAAGCGCACCTGGTGAGAGGTGCCTAACTACTACGCAAGCGCCACTGGACCATGTTGTTCCTGCAAATGGCTGAACGACAAGAACCAAACCGTTTTACTATTCCAATTGCACGGGTCTCCGATCGAGACTGAGACTCGTAACGACACATTCCATCAGTACATGTACAACCAGGAGTCGTAGACGTCTTGAAACAAAAGACTACCCGAGAGGGACAGACAACCAAAAGCAGAAATGATCGCACACGCCCACAGAGCGGCACAAAAAAAAAAACGCACTTGCATGAATCTGGAAAAAGCCTAGAAAAAAAAACGTGATCAAAATAAAAAGGCACCTGGCGCCGCCCTCGTGCGCGCTTGCGTCAAAAGCTAGGCCGGCTCACTGTCGTGTCTCGCCCTCACCTGATTCCTTCAGCCTCGTCAGCGAACCGCGCGCGAACCAGACCCAGCCGAGCCAACAACCCATGGCCGCTGCGGCGCCTCTTCTCCTCGCCCTCGCCGTCCTCGCCGCCGCGGCATGGCCGTCCCTAGCAGCGGCGGGGACGGCGGCGGCGCTGCAGGACCCGGCGGAGCTCCTGCGCAGGGCCAAGGAGCCGGCCTTCGCGGACTGGATGGTCGGGGTGCGGCGGCGGATCCACGAGAACCCGGAGCTGGGATACGAGGAGTTCCAGACCAGCGAGCTCGTGCGCCGGGAGCTCGACACACTGGGGATCCCCTACAGGCACCCCTTCGCCGTCACCGGCGTCGTGGCAACAGTCGGCACCGGCGGCCCGCCCTTCGTCGCCCTGCGGGCGGACATGGATGCGCTGCCCTTGCAGGTCTGTAACTGTAACCGCCTTCCTTTTTCTTCTCCTGTTACGCTGGCCCTTGGCTGCTCTTCCTCTGCTTCTTGATTTCGCTGTGGATTCTGGAAAATAAATTATTGCTGGCTTTTCCTAAGGATAGAGGCAAATGTCTCTGCTCTGGTTATCCAATCCGTTTCTGTTTCAACCAAGAGCTTGGATTATAAAAACGACCTGCACACTTCTAGTGGCCACAAAACTAAATTTGACTTAGTCAAGGGAAGAGGAACGCCAGGGATTCAAAGAAATTGTGGTCACCAGAAAGCTAAAATTTGCTCATTGATTATTTTTTAGAATTCCTTATCCATTGAAATTTGTTGTGGCGCAATACAAAGTAAGGACTAATGACCATCAAGGCCAGCACGTGCGACATGGAAATGATCTATTGAAGTATCGATCGAGTATGCATATATATAGTTCACCCATGGCAGACATCCTGGTAACGGGGTAAGAAAAGGGAGGAACAGGTCTGCACCTACTCCTAGGTAGTTCCCTAGCTGCCCTTCCTGATTAGGAACATACAGTACAGAAAAAAGAACTTTGGCTTCTTACTGAAATGAATCACATGGGCTGCCTATGTGTATCTGTAACAGTCATATGAGCCTTCGGTCATGTTCCAGGTGGTGATTGACATTTGACAAGACAAATATGTAATTTGTGTGTATTGCATAATTATTTTGTTCTTCTTGAACCTGATTGATATGATTGAATTTATTGTGCACATGAGCATGACCTCTTCTCTTGGTGAATGTGAAAATCAATATCTTCTTTCTTTTTTGTTTTACCAGCTCTCGAACAGCCTGCTATTGATATGTTCTGTATGTATTTTTCTGGTGTCATAGGTCCATATTTCGTACAGGTTCAATTGATTACATGTTGAGAGTTGCTTCACAATGTACTAATCTCCAAAATTAAATATTATTGTAGGATCAAATTTCAATTATTTTCTTGATAATTTAATTATAGTAAACTACATCTGCTCAAAGAAGTATGATTATCTTGTATTTGTCTACCAGTTAAAATTGATGTCCTCTTTTACAGGAAAGTGTGGAATGGGAACACAAGAGCAAAGTTCCCGGGAAGATGCATGGATGTGGACATGATGCACATGTCGCTATGCTGTTGGGATCTGCTAAGATTCTTCAGGAGCATCGTGATGAGTTGAAGGTTGGTTAAAATATTCTTCTGTATATAAAGCAATGCGAATTTCTCACTGTACAATGAAAAGTTTTGAAATAATTGAAATTCTCTCTTCAAACTTCGAGTGAGATATCTGAATAAATTTAAATATGGATAAATCATTGATTGTTAAAAGTATGAATATTAGCAAGAGTTATTTGGATGTCCAATCCTTCATTTTGGCTATTTGATTTGATGTATTGTTTTTAGTGGTATATACTCCGTATTAATTTTGATGGTTTACCTTGCACCTGTTCTGTATTTGTGACAATGATAAGAGAGATTTGTTAATTAAATAATGATAGAATAGCCTTAAAAAACTATATAAGATGTTTAACATTTGTATATTGCAATCCTTTCCTTGCTTTCATTGCATTAAGCTACATGTTCTCAATCCTTTGTAGATTTGGGAAAATGATAAAGATGCAGACTCTTTTTTTTTTTTGGAGTTTTTGTTTGTTTAAAAAGAAATATCTCATCTAGTAGTTCTTACCCAATTTTACTTTTTAATGTCATGATCCCAAGACTACAGAGTGTATCATAATATTATCTACTAGTAGCTTCCTCATATTTTGTATAACTTAAAATGGATGCTATATTTGTAAGAGGTAGCTTCTTTTAGTCTATGGAAGTCATTTTTTTTTGTCTCAGGTGTAGATCTATGAAATGCAATACATCGCTTTTTCTCTGCCTTTTTATTTGTTACAATAGATGCTTTTAATCAATTGCTTATGTTTCTCTTTGTAGGGAAAGCGTGCATCCACATTTGGTCAGCCAATATTGGTTTAAGTAATTATGTTTAAGCACACAACTAATCCTAGAAGTCCACATTGAGCGATCTTATGAAATTGCTTAGTTTTTTTTCCTCAAACGACGATTAAATCACTTAGTTCAGTTTCCTCCATATCAGTTATATGAACTGTCTTGTAATCTTTGAATTTTAATCACCCTTGAGTTTTCTATGGTCATAAATTTTGTTGTTTATTAATGTAGGGTACAGTGGTTCTTGTTTTCCAACCAGCTGAGGAAGGTGGCGGTGGGGCCCAGAAAATGATAGAAGCTGGAGCTCTGGAAAACATAGATGCCATTTTTGGGCTTCATATAGCTGATTCTGTGCCTATTGGTGTACTGGCATCCAGGCCAGGGCCTATTATGGCTGGGAGCGGATCCTTTGAGGCTGTAATAAGTGGAAAGGGAGGGCATGCTGCACTTCCTCATCACACTATAGACCCGATATTGGCTGCCTCAAATGTTATTGTGAGCCTTCAGCAACTTGTTTCCCGAGAAGCTGATCCCTTGGACTCACAGGTACCGTCCCTATCCTTGGATGACTTAATTTGTTCTTATATGCCATAAATTTCCTAGCATGGAAGCAATTTGTTGATTGACGTTGTCTATATCCATTTTTATGATCTACATAGTTCTCTTCCATAGAAGTTCTGTCCTGTACTGTTGGTCTAAATTACAGAACCATAATAGAACAAACTATATAAAATTATTCTGCCATGTGTTGTGAGATCTGTTTGAAATTCGTCAAGATCTTGTTGAACTTTTTATCCTGGTCCTAACACGGAAATTACCAAGGAGGGCAGCCTGAATTTTCCTGGACTTGTTATAGCTAGGCAGCAGAGTATTTCTTATACATTGCTATATACTATTCAAAACATAAGTTCTAAACTCTTAAATTGTTCAATATAGAAATTGTAGTTTCATAAGCAAAAATGACTGCATCACAAGAATTATACAAATTTGTATTCAATACATTACTCCCAGGTTCCCATCATTTTGTTCAGTGCACTGACTATTGTACTTTTGTTATGTTGAACCTTTGGCAATTTGTCCTTATTTATACTCCAGTAGTCCACTTTATGATTTTTTATTTGGACCCATGCTGTGTTCTGCAGGTTGTAACAGTTGGAAAGTTTCAAGGAGGTGGAGCCTTCAATGTGATCCCTGATTCAGTTACTATAGGTGGCACCTTCCGAGCCTTTCTGAAAGAGAGTTTTAATCAATTGAAGCAGCGAATTGAAGAGGTAAGAGCATTTGTTTGGGAACTTTGTGTTACTTTTTCAGTAGTCAATTCTTAATTATATTCTGCGATTAGGTTCTCTTAGACGAGAATAAAGGATTCAAAATTGCCTCAATATATGGCTACTTGAAGTTGCTGTTAAGATAATCAGTCACTATACCTAACTACAATAGTAATTTTAAATAGACTGATCTGTGAATTTCATCGATAGCTTTAGAGAAGTGGATACTTGCAAGTGGCACTGGCACGACATCCTGTGTGCTGTCACATAATTTAAATATATACTATGACCAAGGGTATATTGTAAACGAATAAGCTGATGCACATCTAAAAGTTGGTGCATTCCGTTATTCTGATTTTGTGTTAGATTGTACTGCTGTCAGTTTGAGCACAAGAACAGTTCCTGACACTTATTCTCATGAATAAACTCAATTTTTGGAAAGTTGCATGGATACAGACCCACATGTAATTTGCTGTTTGATTACTTGTAATATTTTTTTCTTTCACATTTTACTTTTAATGAAAATTACAGATATAGCTGTAGGCTTGTAGCTTTCATCTTTGTAATGGTATTACAGAACTTACAAAACCAGTTTCCTCATAGTTATTATGGGTTGGTAGGTTTGTAGATGGAATTATCTGGGCCACAATGGTCAGAACTCTTGACACATGCACTGAGTTCCCAGCTATATTCACCTCTGGAGTTATAAACATCTCTACATATAAAATTTCACTGTGGATTGTCCTGCAGAGGATAGAGGACCTCAGCTACTTTGTTTTTCATGTCTCAGGTGATTGTGTCTCAAGCATCCGTGCAGCGCTGCAGCGCTAGCGTGGACTTCCTCACAAAGGATCGTCCATTCTTCCCCCCAACCATCAACAGCCCTGAAATCCATGATTTCTTCGTGAATGTGGCCAGCGAGATGGTTGGGTCGAGGAATGTGAGGGACAGACAACCGCTAATGGGCGCTGAGGACTTCTCGTTCTATGCCGAGGCGATCCCCTCGACCTACTACTACTTCGTGGGCATGTACAACGAGACTCGTGGACCGCAGGCGCCCCATCACTCCCCCTACTTCACCATCAACGAAGATGCCCTCCCCTATGGTGCGGCAGCGCAAGCGGCGTTGGCAGCTCGCTATCTACTCGAGCATCAGCAACCTGCTGCTACCACTGATAAGGCAAAAACCCATGATGAGCTGTAGATACATAATGTTTGCTTCACTCTGTTAATGGAATTAGATTGAGCAATAATTTCTTTGCCAAGTTATTCCACGGCTGTACATATTGATATCTCCATGCTTTGGTAATAATCGGTTGCTGAATGCTGATCAATTGTGGGATCAGGCATTATTTGGCGTGATGTTCAGTCAGCAAATAATCTTGGAAACATTGTTCTTCGAACTTGGTAGTACTCTTATTGTCAGTGATTGCTTATGCGCAGTGCACACGAGGAATTAAGAAAGTAACATAACCAAATAACAAAATTGGGGCACCAAGAAAGGCTCAGGCAGCACAAATGCCTTCAGCAGTTACATTATCCCACCTGCGAATCAGAAAATTGCACAACATAAAAAAACCGTGTGACTGGACATGCCAAGATCATGTAATATTCAAATACTTGAGACTATTTGTATGAGCTATACGTTTAGGCATTTAGGTCAAAAGCTGGGTTTCTAGCTTTTCACTTTTTGCTACTGGATTTGTGATATATTTTTAGCTTCTCAGCACATAAAAAATGAGAAAAGCAAAAGCCAGTTTTTCAGTTTTTCTCTGACTTCTGACCGACAGAAGCTAGCAAAAACATGAAACAAACAGACCCTTACACAACTTCTCTAGCTCACTAGACCTTCCAAACCCATCTAGGTTGTTTTTTTTATGGTAAAGGACTAAAGGGATGTTATTTGTTCTAGTATGTTAGTAAAAGCTTATGGCCATTCTAAATGAAACCCCAAAACAGTTGAACAAAAAAAATATTAAGATTCATTTAGCAGAGCTCTATCTCCACCATGAGTAGGACTTGTAGCTTAAAAAAAATCTAGATCAGAACTGGATACACCGAAAGCACTTAGCTCCACTAAACAAATATGTACAAGATAATTTAGTTTATGTTAAAATGTTGTGAGAGGAAAACACCGTTCGTTACGGTGGTTACGGTGGAAGAAGTCCTGTAGCAGGGGAACATACCGCGGCAGCCGGCAGAGACGAGAGGATGACACAAAAGAGAGTGGGCAAGCAAAGATGGTGCGCCACCTGTTATCCAAAGGCGTCCAGCTCCTCCCCACACGCGCACCACAGCGGCCAGGCAGCCAGCGAGGCCGCCAGAGGAAGCCACCAAACCAGCCAGTTGCGGCCTCAGCCCGTGCCGTGCCGTCTCCTCTCCTCTCCTCTCTCGTCTCATCCCCAGCCCACCCAGCAATGCCCTCCTCCTCCTCCTCCTCCTCCGCCGCCACATGACCTGCGCCGCGCCGCGCAGCCACCCTTGCCTGGTCACGAGAACGCCGCCACGCACACCAGTTCAAGCGCTTCTCTCCCTCCCTCATCCTCGTGGATTGGAATCGACGGCTGGAAGTGGATGACGATGGCGGGTTCTTGCGCCGCGCCGCCCGTTGCCGGTCTTCCCTCGTTGAGGACGCCGCCGCCAAGTCTGAGCGCCGCGCCGCCCGTTGCCGGTCTTCCCTCGTTGAGGACGCCGCCGCCAACTCACCTCAGACTTGGCGGCTTCTTGCCCTGTTCCTCGGCCGCGCGGAGTCGCGGCGGCGCCGTGCTGGGATGCGCTCTGGGGGCCAAGAAGCACACGCCGGGTGTTCTGAACCGGGTACTTGCTTCCTACAGATAAACTTGATTTGTTGTTTGGTCTGCATGATTCGTAGGTTGGACTAGAACCTTTTCTTTTTCTGCCTTTGTTGTTAAACGGTTTCTCGATTGCATTGCTGCTGTGATGACAATTTTGTGATGTTTATTATTACACCTTCAAAGATCAATTAATAGATGACAGATTATATGGTCCCAAATTGAGTATGTATCGGTATTGGTTTCTATGGTAATTCCTTGTGTGCCAAAGGATTTATTCTTGTTTTTTCATGTCAAGCCTATACGTATGCTGAATCTCTACAATGTGTAATAACCAAGATTTGCAGTCGCATCAAAATTGCCATATCAGCCTGTATCACCGTAGCTCCAATGTTCACCCAAAATTCTTATCATAAAAGAAAAATTCAGTCAAAATTTGATCTTTTTGCGGTCCATGGTAACAGCTAGTCCTACTTGTGTTGCTGGTATCTTCTGCTTAGATCCTGTGCCTAAAGTTTGGACAGTGGCATTCACACCTTCCTTGCATGTGAGCTATGCCCATATCAATATAAATCATACAGCAGCTTCGGTTTAATACCAACATCAGTTGATGGCTGGAAATGATAAAAAAACACCATTCAGAAAGTTGACCATTTTTCACATATATTCTGTGGGCTACTCTCATTACATGTGAAAAGTGATTGTGCTATAGCTTTTCTCTAGCATGCCTCAAAAGGCGGACAATGTAGCTCAGAGGATAAAGTAGAGTTCCTATTTGATACTCCATTGGAATCAGCTTGACCTCATTTATTCAGAATCCAATACTTGGGATTCTTATCAGCTTTGTTGTTGTCTTTTATTCAATATTTTCCGCAATGTCCCTGGAGAGTTGGGTTTAAAATTGACAGCACACATATAAATCCACCTGGTGAATTTAGGTTGTGTCTTAAATGGCTGCAGCCTCTCTTGTGCTATGGTGCTACTCTAGATACAGGATTACTTCATAGCTAATTTTGACTAATTGGTATGGGTTCAACCTAATTTTTAAAAAACTGGGCTTTTTATTTCCATATACTACAATATATTTGTTTTTCACTAATGATTTACTGCCAGGGCTGTTTTTATTGTGCTCGTATAGTTGCTCTGCGGATACATGCGAAGAGATGGGCATGAAGGTGATGCAAGCAGTCAAGGAAGGGATGATGCTGTTATGTTTGGGCCAGATGATGATGGTGTAAAGATTCCTACTCAGGTAGAGACTCTTGTAAAGGGCACTGCAACGGTTGCTGAACCAGAATACAAGGCGATCCCAGATCTAGATTACCTACAGGTACTTTTTTCTGATCATTTTATACTGAACTAATTTTTTCTATTAAAATTAACTTTAGTGGTTATTAAACCTTTTAAAGTTAGTGTAATACAATCAGAATTTCAATAATGAATGCTACTCAGCATATATGGGCTTTATGAATTGATTTATCCTATGAACTGGTCTCATTTATTTTGTGGTCATGCAGGAGCTGCTGGCTATTCAGCAGCAAGGACCTCGTGCCATAGGTTTCTTTGGAACCCGCAACATGGGATTTATGCATCAACAGCTTATTGAGATCCTGAGCTATGCTATGGTCATAACAGTATGTTCCTATGTGCCTTTGTCATTCATATGATCTCCCTGATTTATATGCTAGTGTGTTTCATATGGTCTTTGATCCCTCTAGCGTTGTTAATAATGTTTGTGTATAATTTGCAGAAAAATCATATATTCACATCTGGGGCTTCTGGAACAAATGCCGCTGTTATCAGGGGTGCTTTAAGAGCTGAAAAGCCAGAGTTGCTTACTGTAATTTTACCTCAAAGTCTAAAGAAGCAGCCTCCTGAAAGCCAAGAACTGTTGTCTAAAGTAAGAATTCCTGATATTTCTATTCTGAAATGAGACTTCCTGATGTTTCTATTCTGAATTGGTCATTTTCTAGTCAAACTTAGCTCCAGACCTGTTACTATAGGCATTTAGTGATTTAGGGATACATGCCAGTTTACCTTTTGTTCTATATATTTAGTATAGGCATTTAGTGATTTTGTATCGAGTGATAGGCTGCTCATTAGTCATCACAATATTTTCAGCATATTCAAGTTGTGGAAAGATTTCTTAGGACCTTAACAAGCTTGATCATGAGTATGCTTAAAAATCAATGTGATCACTTGGTTAGGAATGTTTCACCGTGGCATTTGAATCATTCAGAAATAAGAAACCATCAGCACTATTCTATGATCTGGGATTCTGGCTAGAATATAAAGATATATGCAGCTCTCCTGCATGTTAGAAAACAAAAGCCATATCATTAAGCATTCATTGTCATATGTGTTAGTTCTAATAACATGCCTTGCGAATTTAATAACATCCTGCCGATGCATTTTTTCCATATGATAAATTTGAAATGCTTCAATAACATTTTGTAAATTTTTTATAGGTACAAAACTTGATCGAGAAACCGCAGTATGATCATTTGCCACTAATTGAGGCTAGCAGGTCAGTGAGCTACCTTTTCAAACTGCTCGTAGTTTTCCTATACTCTATATTTTTGTCACCAGTGGTGTGGCACTGTGCATATATACCTATTTGCTCCATGCAGGGGGTGATTGGTTGCCCGAACCAGGGCGTCCGAAGGGGCATCCTGCATCCCTCGGTGCACTTGCGCCGTGTTTGGTTGCCCTGCTCGCACCTTTTGCCTGCATCTTTTCATTCGTTTGCCCTCCTCTATCCCGCACGTCTCTGTCTTTTGGATTTCTCCTTCCCTCATGGTGCAGGATGACTTGATTCACCCAGGATGCAGGGACCCATGCGTCAGACACCCAAAAAACTGATGCATGCATGCAACTAAACACAATCCTGTCTCGTACTAGACCAACAACAAAGACAACCAAACACGACCACTTGCACAAGCTCAACCTAGCTTCTTTGGTCCTGCATAGCCTGGCCATCCTGGCTCAAGGCTTGGTCTACAACCAATCACGCCCGCAGTGTATCATTTAGTTCCAGCTCGTTTCAGAGATTGCACAAGTGCAGGTGCTATCCTTTGTTTTTGGACAAAACAGATTGCACTTTGTTTAATTCAAATAGATCATTGATAGTTCTGGTACAATCCAGAACTTCATTACACTGCATTGAATCAAACACTATGTTCTGTAGATTTTGCAATAGTTTCTCCTGCCTCATTTACAGAATGATCGCATGAATAAAAGACACTGAATCAAAACCAGCAGTGGACAGGTTTGATGCCATGATTAATATTTAATAACTCTAGATTGGGGTCTGTCCAAGGGTAGATACTGTACTGTTACCTTGACAAAAATGTTATTATATCTTTTTTTGGTTAATCAGTTTTATTTTAGAAAACCAGCGTCTGTCTTTTTGCCTATTTGTTAGAGTGTATAAATATCTTGTACCTTTTCCACTACCCCTTTAGCCGGCTCAGAAGGACACTGAAAGACGAGTCACTTTTCTTTTTATCTCTATATAAATACGTATTGTGACTAGAATATCACCTTTATGCTTAATGGCAACTGTTGCAATCTTCAGGTTATGCAATATGGACATCATCTCTAAGGTCCAACAGGTGATCTGCTTCGCGTTCCATGACAGCAAGCTGCTGATGGAAACATGCCAGGAGGCCAAGAACCTTCGGAAGATCGTGACACTCTTCTACTTGGATTAGCTCCTCCGGCAGGGATCTAGTCTCCTTTTTTTTTTTTGTCCGTGGCGTAGGCTAATGTTGGGGGGATAAAAAGCAAGCTGAACGGTTTAGTTAGTTTCGAAATATATTGGATAGGTGGTGCGGTGACCTTCCATTGGAGGAGAAAGCCATTTTGTTTCGCCCATTGTTTTGATTCTTGTCACAAAGAAACCAATAATCTTGTCGATATGCCTAGTTTGTCAGCCAAGGGAATAAGATTATAAGTTGGAGTTTATTTGTTGTTGATCTCAGGCTTATAATAATTAATTAGTTCGTGCTTCAGTTTTTCCACCTCTTTTATGTCTTTTCCCGCTTTTTATTTGATGAAATGTTATCTTGATTGATGACTTAATTTTCTTTTTCAAGTGGGTATTATCATAATTATTATATCTTTAAAAGAGTGATTTCGGTAAATAAATAAATAAATATCAACCTCTGGATCATGTTTGGTGGGCCGCCGTTAGGTCCGAAGATGGTGCTTGTCCAGAAATGATTTCGCATCCCCCATTCTCTCGTGGGCCGCGGTTAGGGCCGAACGTTTATGGTTATGGGAGCGCTGCTTCTCTTGTCTCCATCCACATCCCCCTCTCGTCCTGGAAACGCTTTATGGGAGAGCTTTTTCTCTAGTCCCCGTACCCGTGTGGGAAATTTATCCTTGCAGGAAGCCAGGAACCCTCTCTCTGTTACAAACTGGATCCATTTTTAAGTCTGACCAAACATATATTAAAAAAATAATCATATTTATGATGTGTAACAAATATCGCTTGATTACTATTGGAACATACTTTCATAATAAATTTATCTGAAGATACAAACATTGATATTATTTTTTGGTCAAACTTAAAAGCATTGACTTCTCATAAAGCGAGATGTGCATTTATTTTAGGACTGTATGAGTACTCCTATTATACGCAGAATTCTCTGGAAGAATCTCAAACTTGGACTGCAATGCAGGTGATGCACTGGTGGGTGGCGAGGGCGTGGACCAGGTGTCTAGGTGGGTCACAAACTCACAACGAACCTAACCGCCGCCCATCCTAAGGCTAATTTTAATGGGGTTTCATGTCCCAGTTTCCATCAAATCTATATTTTTGAAAATAATGCAGAAGAGTTTTATACTATAGAATTCTCTCTACTCCTATGAAACTTTTCACCCTATTCTGTAGCACTACTTCAGCGAAAAAACAGTGTTTTTCTCTCACAATAAATTAGCATAAGCATCAGTATAAGCTAAATTTCAGCGGAGCGAACAATACATTTAATGCTCATGAAACTTTCTTAAAACCTCTATGGAGAAATTCTAAAAAAAATAACTCTATGGAGATTCACCTAACATGTGGTCTACCGCACCATTTAGGCATCTCCATCGCACAAGACCCACCGTGACTGTCTCGGACACGTAGCATTTATTTTGTAAGAGAGGAAGTACTCGTATTATACATTAAATTTTGTGAAAGAATCTCAAACTTGGATCGCGATGTGGGTGCTGCACTAGTGGGTGGCGGGGCGTGGACCCCGTGTCCAGGTGGTCACAAACTTACAACGAACCCAACCGCTGCCGATGTGCTGTCCTAGAGCAGCTCCAGTCTTCAGCGAAATCGAACCGTGGCCGCTAAAAGGGGTGTTTGGTTGTCTCTCCTAAATTTTAGTCGCTGTCTTATCGGATGTTTGATATATGCATAGAGTATTAAACATAGACTAATTACGAAATTAATTACTTAGTTTGCGACTAATTTACGAGATGAATCTTTTGAGCCTAATTAGTCCATGATTTGACAATGTTTTGCTACAATAAATACGATGCTAATGACGGATTAATGAGACTTAAAAAATTCGTCTCGTGGAGTACTAACGGATTATGTAATTTATTTTTTTATTAGTATCTGAACACCCCATACAACATTCTTCCGACACACCTTCTAAATTTTATTAGCCGAATCAAACACCGTGTAAGTCGAACAGAACACATTGGAGCGGTCGAAACCACGTGTCAGATGCAAAATCGGTTATTTCAGACAGTTCGAACTCAAGACGAATTAAAAAATAGGATATATGCCGCCGACGGAGAGGAAATGCTGCGGCCCATTCCACTGGGAGAAATTTGAAGAAATCTAGATGAATCTGGAGAGTCGTGCATGAGAAAGTGCACAGTGCAGCAAGAGCCAAGAGGTAACATTTTTTTCTCATTTTTTTGTTCTTCCGTGGAGTCCGAAAAAACGATTTAGCACTGTGAGTCTGCCATATGGCGCACTCACAGATTTTGATTCGATTGCACACTGAAGCTGCCCTAACAGGTGGACAACAGCCGTACAGCCGTACAGCCATCTCCATCACACAGGGCCGACCGTGAGTCCGTGACTGTCTCGGATACGCAGACTTTCACCCCGTCGCCGTATATAACCCTAACCCCTCCTTTTCTGTTTCATTCACGCCGCCGCCGTATCGTTGTTGATCGTCTATCGCCGCCGGCCCGCCGCTAGGATGTCGGTGGAACGTCCCCCCGCTCCCTCGACCGCCGCAGACGAGGAGCTCGCAGCCCGCATATCAGCACAGCCACCCTCAGCAAGAAGCAACAGAAGAAAATCTGCAGGAAAGCCGAGAAGTTGGCGCGCTGGCAGCACCAGCACCAGCACCAGCAGCCGACTCATGGTTCCGACGATCTGTTCGAAGCCAACTATGGCGATATACCACTAGAGGAGATCCAGTCTAAGGCCATCTCCGGTCGTTCGTGGACCAATGTTTGCGACCTCGATGCCGCCGCCGTGGGTCGCTCCGTGCTGGTACGCGCGGCCACTCAAGCGATCCGCGAGGTTGGCAATAAGATGGTCTTCTTCGTTCTGCGCCAGAGCATGAGCACCGTGCAGTGCGTGCTTGTCGCTAGCGCCGACGCTGGGACCAGCACGCAGATGGTGCGATTCACGGCATCCCTCAGCGTAGAGTCAATCGTCGAAGTCGAGGGTGTTGTCTCCCTTCCCGAGTACCCCATAAAGGACTGCACGCAGCAGGTTCCACCGCCTTTTCCTCCTTTTGCAATATATTCGTGGGCATTTGAAGGCGGCTAATAAGCCGGCTGAAGCTGTTTTATTGCGAGAGAAAAATACTGTAGATTTTAGCTGATAAGTTCAAGCGAACATGCCCGAGTCATCAGGAACCGCATCAGAAAAAAAAGGGAACCGCGTTGATCGATGGTTTTTGGTGCCTTTGCAGGTTGAGATTCAAGTGAGGAAGATCTACTGTGTCAATAGGGCTATACCGAACCTTCCGATGAACTTTGAGGACGCAGCCCGGAGTGAAATCGAGATTGAAAAGGTTGAACATGTGTACTGTTTTAAATTATGTGAATTGTCCGCATTCTGTTTAATGAAGAATACAACTTTATTTTCGAGCTTTGTTTTGCCTGTGGTTTCTACAATCCTATCTTATGATTTGATTATTGCTATGATTGAAGGATGGACAACAACAGAACATTATTCGTGTTGGGCAAGATACCCGATTGAATTATAGAGCTATTGACCTACGAATACCGTCCAACCAAGCAATATTTCGAATTCAGTGTCAAGTTGAAAACGTAAGTGTGCCAGCATTTCCACAGGTTGTTAGTTTGCTTTTATTTATGTATATGTATCTTTTCATTGGACTGTTAACTTTTTTTTTTCTGTTCATATGCAGAAATTCAGAGAATTTTTGTTGTCCAAGGGCTTTGTTGGGATCCATACCCCAAAACTGATTGCAGGATCCAGTGAGGGCGGTGCTGCTGTATTTAATCTTTTATACAATGGTCAGCCTGTTTGTCTAGCACAATCTCCACAGTTACACAAGCAAATGGCTATTTGTGGTGGATTTGAACGTGTATTCGTGGTTGGTCCTGTGTTTAGAGCAGAAAGTTCTCGCACACACAGGCATCTCTCAGTTTATTGGTCTTGATGCTGAAATGGAGATTAAGGAGCACTATTTTGAAGTAAGATTAGAATAATAGTGATCCATTTCATTTATTGAAGTTTCTTTTTACTAAAAGTATTGGTTCTTTATGTACGTTTGTGATATTGTTGATGGATTATTCTTGTCGATATTTAAACACTTGAATGAGAACTGCAAGGAGGAACTTGAGGCAATAAATAAGCAGTATCCATTTGAACCTCTGAAGGTAAAACATTCGTGCTTATTTTATAGTTCTCATCATGATGCAGTCATCTGATTTTGTTGCTCAAGCTAATGACTTGAAATACGTTAACCATCCGTGCAGTATCTGGATCAAACCTTGAAGCTCACTTATGAGGAAGGAATTCAAATGTTGAAGGTATAAACTCTAGGCCTGTTTTCCCTGACATATCAACTTGACTACACAAAAGTAGACTAATTTGTCCCAATTGACAGGATGCTGGAACAGAAACGACTCCTATCAGGGTGACCTCAATACTGATGCTGAGAAAAAGCTTGGTCAACTTGTCAAGGAAAAGTAAGTTTATCATACGTTGCTTGTTGCTCCCACTTTTAGAAATGATAATTTAGTGTTCTGTTTGGCGATGGTAGAACGTGGGCAACACTGTAAGGTAGTGTTTGGTTCTAACGACAAGGTGGGGATGATCCATCCTATGCCAAGTGCTGCTTCCGTTCCAATGAGCGAAGTTTTGCGTGGTTCGGCTTGTTTGCCAACTTGAGCCACCTCGTGAGCCAGGGAATAGAGACAAGGATGCCAATTGAGTCCTAGCTGGTGATGTGTGTTAACTTCTTTGGATCATCTAGTAGTGGATCCAGTGGGTGAGTTCTTTTCTATTTGGGATAACTAGTGATTTAGAGATTCAGAGGGAGTAAGAGACAGAGAGAGAGAAAGGGAAATGTAGGAACATCTAACCGTCGGAGGGGTTGGAGGAGCTCCCTGCCTTCGGCTAGTTCGCTTGGTGATGATCTTTTAATGATGAAAGACCGTGGTGGCGCAGTCAGATCAAAGCTTCCGCCACCGGCTCGCCCTCTGTTAGATCGGAGTAGGGTTTCTTGGTGGGGCGTCCTCGAAGACAGACCTCATCTGAGAGCCGCCGACCCCACCTCTATTTAATCTTGCTGATGTGACGGGGCCCGCCACCATAGATGGACTGGCGCCCCGATCGGGCGCGAGGTCAAGCAAGTGGCCGTTGGGCCACTTTGGGTTGGGAGATCAAACCAACATTCTCCCCTTGATCTCAACTCATACTTTAACTTTAAACTTTGACTTTAATCGTTTTCACTTTTATTTGTTCCATCACAGAGATTAGTGCATAGAGCATGCTTCATCGTCACGGTCAATTGCCGATAGACTTAACAGACTACAATACACATCTACTGTTACAAAATGCAGTTCTTTAACTTTGGGCCCTTTGTTGTCCGTCATAGGCTATACCATAAACCCATGTCGTTGTGTGTTCTCCAAACACACCTTTGGTGGTAAACCTTTTTGTATGCGGATCCGCAAGCACTTGCTTGTTACTTATATGTTCAATACTTTTAGTATGATTCCGGACTTTCTCCTTCACAACGTACAACTTTAATGTCAATGTGTTTGGCAAAGACACTTGACCCGTTGTTATAGGCGAACTACTTAAATGGTTATTGGGTGTAAGTTCTTTTAACCACTTCGCTTTGTCCTTAAGCCTCATAACAAGCTATACCATGGGTATGCATCTTTGATGACATCATAATCTGCTTTTTGGAGCTTTTCCACAATAAAACTCCAATCATGAAGTGTTAGCTATATGTGGGTTTCACTAAACATCTCGCCAAAATATAACATTTGTACCCACAACTATTTGAGAGTACTTATTCTTTCTTACTTACCATGAGGCCTATAAATCTTTGCACAATTGCAAAACATTCTCAACTCCATTCCAAAGATCTATATCTCGACGGACTTACCATCCGGGATACATAAAGCTCTAAAGGGTAAGTTCTTGCTTATAAGCATTCAGTAAGCTTCCAACAACTGAAGCATATAGGACGTCCATTTGATCGATCTCACATTTATTCTTGGAACACTGAAAGTTCCGAAAACTATTACCCTTGACTATGGGAACAGGCGCAGGTTTATTCACATATATACTTTATTTCTTTAGAATCTTCGCTAAGTATACACTTGAGATAGTTCTAATACCCCTTTTTCCTTTTATCTCGGTAAGTTCCAATTCCTGGAACGAATGATGCTTTACCAAGACCATTCTCATTGAAACTTGAGGACAAGAACTGCTTCTTCTCCAACAGTAGATTAACACCACTACTAGCGAGTAAGGTGCTACCCACATGCAGGATTAGGAAAATAAATTTCCCATGTTTAAACTTTGCATAAATACAATTGTCCTCTACATTCTCTTTAAAACCCAAACTTTCTTATTGTACTGTCAAACTTCAAGAACCACTATCTTGAAGCTTACTTTAATCCATAAATGGATTTCTTTAGGCAACATCCCTTTACGTTCTTTTCCTTCCACGACAAAACCTTTTGAGTTATGCCATGTAAACTTTTCCATACAAATCCCCGTTGAGGAATGTGTCTTTACATCCTTCTGATGTAACTGTAAATCATAATGTGCCACTAATACCATTATGATTCTAAAAGAATCCTTGCATGCTCATTATAATCTATTCCTTCTCTTTATGTAAAACATTTCACCACAAGTGGCGCTTTATAGCTTTCCATATTCTCTTTGGGTATCTTTCTATATTCCCTTTGGAGTCACCTTTGTCATGTAGACCCATTATAGCCTCTTGTTTTTGGCTCCATGAGGAATCTCTTCTTAGTCACTAGAAATATCTGATTTTCTTATTCTTTGAGACCTTCTAGGGCCTCGTGGCACTTCTTTCATATGGGGCTATTGTTACTCTTCATTGCCAAAAGGCAATTGTCCTATAACCTCCTGTATCACAAGATCCTTGTTTACTTATTCATCTTCTTTAAGAGCTAACATCAGGTGTTGTATATGTCATACAACATCAACATGTATTAATCAATTTGTTGCTCTAAAAAACATTGTAGTGGATATGTAATCCCACTTCTATTCAAGCCTTAGGTATCTACATACCATGCTCCCCCAGATTACTCCATCTTCTGAAAAGATGGTGTATCTTCAAATTTCTTATTTTGGGTTTAATCTACTAAAAAACTCATATGGCGCGTTTAGCACCGCCTTGATAACTCTGAACTCGTCCAGTATAAATACTAGCTAACTATGCTATCTTCCTATCGGAACTGTAAAAGGTCTAGGAATTTAGCTATTTCTTTACTTTAGGGGTATCTTTATTATGACCGTCTTACTCCCTTAACGACCACATTCATCTTTTATAGATCACTTTTACCTTCAATGCATAGTATGCATTGCATTATCTGAAGTATGGGGAAGTATCTTTCTTAATTGTCTTTCTCAATTAATCTTACATTTCTCCCCCTCGAAATGTGGTATGAACTTTTCTACCACAATTTCGAAAAACATTCAGAACTCTTGTTAATGAGGAAACTTTGATTACTTATTTCATCCACATGATTACATCATGCAAACAAAATTCGTATGGGAGTACATTTTCCTCATTACATTTCAAAACTCAACATAGTCTATTATTTTCAATACTTCTGCAAGTCACGCTTGCATATCATTTTTATCTTTTGGTTCACATGCAACTTTCTTTTGTTCTTAAACTCATTGAGTACTTAATGACCATGACACAATCAGAGTGTACGGTCAATACTAGGATAGCATAAAAACTACCTCAAACTTCTCTCCATGTGCGGGATATACTTAGAGCACATGAGTCATCACATCCTTCTTCCGCCATGCGGGATAAGTACTATGCCAAACTCTCCCGCCATGTAGGATTGGTTAACATATGTACTATGCCAACTTTACCCCGCCATGCGGGTATTTTCTCAAACTTTTCCCGCCATGTGGGTACTATCATAAACTTTTTCCCGCCATGCGAGATATTCCTTTGAACGGACATAATTGCCAGGATTGGCTCATGTTCAATCATCAAATTCAGAAATAAATCCGAATATTCTTTTAACACACATGTTTAATCCAATGTTAGTCAAATTAAACATGTATATGACTTTTTACAACTCTCATAAGTGAAACTGAAAATAAATTCTTCTCCACAGAGAGTACATAAAAGACATTTCTCAATGAAGACTCTCATTGATCTATCTCTTTTCTTGGATCAATATCCTAGAATTCTTTTCTTTTGAAGCTATTTTTAAAGAGAACACAGTCCCTTTACCAATGGCATTCTTTCATACATAACTTGCCCTTAGGCATTTCATCATCTGAGTCACAAGTACCCAGCTCATTTCTCTTTCTGCCTTCAAGAATGAAAGCATGGAGGTCTTTTGTCTGAAAAAATATATTCAACAATAATGCTCATTAAACTTTGATAACTTTATGTTCTATTCTATATCACCGTTGGGCCGAAATAGAATAAAACATCATTCTTCTACATTAATTCCACATCACCGTTGGGCGATGGGAATTAACGTATAGAAATTCAATAATCTTGAAAACATAGAACTGCTCCTAAAAATTAAATTCTCCCGTTGGTTCGAATTTAATTAGAAGACAATCATCTTCAATGCAGCGGAAACATGAAAATACATTTCTCTAGTTTAAGAGCATTCTTTGATCTTTATCTATTCTCTGAAAATTGGTCACTTTGATGCAAAATTATCAAAGATTTAAACTTTAAACATAAAACTCATAAAATTATAATATTGTTATCATCAACGTTGGTCGAAAAATAACAATACCATAATTTAACTTTAAGCTTAAACTCATAAATGAACTTATAATATTGTTATCATCAACGTTGGTCGAAAAATAACAATATTATAATTCATCTTATCTATAAACCGACTATTCCTCCAATTATATATTTTTTTTTCTTCTTCTTTGGTTCCAATTTTAATCTGGAGATAAACTTTTCATCATTTACTGAATAACTATAATCGCTCTTCAAATTAGAAGACAATAAACCTTTAACTTTGCAGCGGAAAATTGACAAAATTTCTTTTTCTACTTTTCAGAAGCATTTTACTGTACTTTTCTACTCTCTGGAAAATCTAACACGTTGGTGCAATTTTACCAGAAATTTACATCTTCAAATTGATCAAAATTCATTCAAATATGCTTCTAAAAATTAAAATAAAATAATAAACTGAAAACTCTCCTTCTTGTTCATTTGGCCCGGAGGCTGCTTGGCTTCAAGGCTGATCTCTTGTTCGGCCCAATGACTCAATGTGCAAGCAACTTCCACCAAGCCCAAAAAACTCTCCTTCTTGTTCATTTGGCCCGAGGAGGCTGCTTGGCAAGGCTGATCTCTTGTTCGCCCAAGAAGCTCGCCTCATGAATATACAGACTTCACACTCTGGGCTGGGCCGGAAAGTGGCATCCCGCTCGGGCTCTATTCGCCCGAAACAACGCTGGCCGTCTCTCTCAATCAACGGCCGCATTGATCTCGGAGGATCAAAAACCCCCACCGTGCGGCTCCCTCAACCCTAGCCTCATTCTTTCCCTCCTTTCTCTCTCATCCGCCGAGTGTATCCAGCAAGAAGCCAAGACGGCGTCGAAGGAGGAAGTGGAGGTGGCGGCGCCGCCACGGCCCCTCTACGGCAAGGCGTGCTAAGAGCTAAACCCTGCAGCAACACCGTCGAGAGAGCCACGGTGGTGCCCTTTGCGAATCGAGCCCACGCGGTGGCGTAGCTCGGCCGTCTTCCCGCACCGGCGAAAAAGTCTTTTTTCCCTTGCGGTGGCGTCTGCGCCGACGGGATGAAGGCCCCAGTAGGACCACGTGTTCGTTCTCATCTTTGCTGGAATTTGGGGATTCTAGGGTTGGGGTTTCGGGTTAGGGATTCACCTTTTTGAGTCACGGGTTTAGGGTTCGGATCAAGCGATCTTGAGGCCGAGCCCTTCTATCTTCACCCGATTAGGGTTAGGGTTAAGAACCTTTCTTTCATGCTTTCGAGATCCGAGGATCTAATCCATTCTTTTCCTTTGTTTGTTCTCTTGATTCTCTTCCGGCATAAGCATGTGATGGGTACTCCATCCGCGTTAAGCGCGGTAGTGATATGAGGGGAAGCCTTCATGGGTACCCCTCCCTTTCTCTCTATTCTTTGCTAGGATTAGGGTTTCTACTTCTTCCGATTTAAAACCGTTCATCTTCCCCACGCGGTTCTTTCGTTCTTTGTCTAGATCCGAACGGATCTAGACCATCTTTTTTTTTCTAATCGATTTCTAGCCCCGACAAGATCCACGCCTAGGTAAAACGTCTACGATACCATTGTTAACTTCTTTGGATCATCTAGTAGTGGATCCAATGGGTGAGTTCTTTTCTATTTGGGATAACTAGTGATTTAGAGATTCGAGGGAGTAAGAGACCGAGAGAGAAAGGAAATGTAGGAACATCTAACCGTTGAGGGGAGGGTTGGAGGAGCTCCTGCCTTGACTAGTTCGCCGGTGATGATCTGCGCTAAGCGGCGACGGTTCTGAGCGATCGAAACGCAGCGCGTTGCGGCGGTGCTTCCGTCATGGCTGCGCCCCTCATTAGATCGGAGTAGGGTTTCTTGGTGGGGCGTCGGCTCGGGGATTTAACCTCGTGCCGAGAGCCGCCGACCCCACCTCTATTTAATCTTGCGATGTGACGGGGGCCCGCCAGCCATAGATGGACTGGGCGCCCCCGATCAGGGCGCGAGGTCAAGGCCCAAGTGGCCGTTGGGCCACTGTGGTTGGGAGATCAAACCAACAATGTGCGATTTGCAGATGCATATCCTCAATTGCAGCCTTTGCGCTTGCTTCTCTATTTTTAATTTGGTGGCATCAAAAGTGCGTTTTTATCGTCCTCTGTGGATGCATGCTCCACTTGCAGGACTTGAGGATAGCCGTGGGACGCCCAAAGGGGTAATAGAAACGACTAGAGCTGGCAGCTGGTTGCGTCACATGCGTGCGGTGGCCCATGGTCTCGGATAGTTTAGTGTTTTAGGGAGGATTAGGCTTGCTGGCTATTGGGCTGTTTGGGTGGGCCTGTTTTTGGTTTGCCGTTGCTAGATTGGCTCTGGAGAGGTTCACAAGCCTGCTTGACTTGACCCATTCTCTCTAATGAGCTGAAAGCTAAGCCTCGCTTAGGTAATTGCAACGAGCCAAGTCTAGCCAGCCATGAACTAGCTGAGCTGATGAGCTTCAGTTTTTCGTCCAGCCCTGGTAGCCACTTCTATAGCACAAACTTTTCATATTGTTCGACTAATTGTTTGTCAAAGAAGTTTGAATCTTGAAATATACGTGCGTTATATATGTTGGGTCAGAAGGTCTATGTAGGCATGTTGTGAACTTGTCCCATGGTTAAACAAGGGGCTATCATGGGCCAGCTTGACCATCTGGTTCTGTGCAATTTGTGAAGTACCAAGACAACTCTGGTATTCTATTTGCTATTTTGCTCCTCTTCCCTTTGTATAGTGATATTAGATCTGCAGCTAAAGTCCTGAATCATCTTTTCTCCACTTTGAGAACGAACATGGTGACCTATATTTTTCCACCACTTATACTTCACTAATTCTTGTTGATATGCATAAGTTATATTCACTTTTATTGTTGCCTTGCTGCACAGCCTAAGATGATGCCTACTTCTCTATCTCTATCTCTATCTCTATCTCTATCTCTACCTCTACAACTAAAACATACGGATTGTCAACATCTACCCGGCAGGACCAAAACACTCATGCCATCCATATCCGGCAGGCAAATAATCACCGCATCTCATGCGATCCATATCGGTAGGCAAATAATCACCACATGAAGACACTGGAAGGCAAGTAAATAAAATAGAATAAAACTCATGGAATCACCGGCAGGCAAATAATCACTGCATGGAGACACTGGAAGGCAAGTAAATAAAATGGAATAAAATGGAAAGAGAATTATGGGAAGAGAAAGGAATTTATTGGAATATCACCACGCAATGATCATGATCGTGATCCAAATCTCGTTCGTCGTCCTTCGCGTTGCATGTTGACAACAAATATTCTTTTTTCCAAAAAATGAATTATTGCCATGCCTCATGCGGGCTAGGATATTGTAAGTCCGAGTATACATGTTTTGGCAAGGCAGAGCATGGATAAATTCAATTCGATGCCTAACAATAAATTTTCAGCCTTTGAGGCAACTGATGTTTATCGTAACTTTCAGACAACAAGCTCGAAGCCTAGCTTTTATTTTAGATTCATTACGATAATGAATGTGTTTCTACACATTATCATAGTATAATACACGTGAAAAATTGAATTGATATATTCTTGATTTTGACTTGGCTAACAAACATCTCATTCAATTTATGTTGCACCCGTTGCAACGCACGGGCACTCATCTAATTTACGTTATATATCTGTTTCCAGTCAATTGCTTATTAACTACTATGTTTCTTTATTTTGTAAGCGAACCTTCTGTGTTATTTGTAGGTATGGCACGGATTTCTTCATTCTCTATCGATATCCTTTGGCTGTCCGTCCATTCTACACCATGTCTTGTTATGACAACCCAGCTTACAGCAATTCTTTTGATGTCTTCATTCGAGGTATGCATATGCTTGTATAATTTCATTATCAAAGATGTGATGCTGTTTTTTTTGGGACCAGTGTTGAGTTAAGCAAATGTGTTTTTCCTTTCCAAGCCCAAACTTAACTTAGCAATGTGCTAATGTCATAGGTGAGGAGATCATTTCTGGAGCACAAAGAATACATATACCTCCGACTGCTGCTCGATCTTAAGTCTCAACCCCATCTACACGATAGAACTTTGCCTAAAAATTCAGGAGGGCTCCAGGGCTCCCGGTATCGGTAGGGTCCCCCGCGCGAATCCGTCGCTGAACCCATGTACTCATGTTTTTTTTTTTTTGAAACGAAACCATGTATTCACGTTTATCTCATGAGTTGCCATGTCCATGGATGCAGAAAGATTTAAACCAATTTAATAACATATCACAGATGCAATGGAAGAAGAACATGGAGAAACTTTTAGGTAGCTAGCAGAACTAGTTTCTCCACGTTCTCTAATATTTTGCTATTTTATTAATTGGTGCCTCTGCTCTGCTCATCGTCAGACGGGGAAAGAAGGAAGCATGAATCTTAGGTGGTGGCTGTGAACCACTTTACAGTACAGTACTTATTACTAGAAGCGAGTTCTGAAGGCGGGTCTTTTTTTGTGTGTAACTAGGATGTGTTGCACAGTGATGTTACGTTACAGCAGGAATGTGAAATCTATGTGCTTGATTGGTTAGGCACCATCCTCTGTTTTAGATAAATCGAACCTTAGAAGGTATTGATCTGATTATCCTATTATGACTTGTGTGTTTCATGAACAAGATAGGATCATAGATTCAGAAATGTATTTTCTTCTTGTGTGATGGAAGCTGTATATACGGCCTCTTCACTTGGTCGTAAACGATTATAAATTTCCAACTAGAACAATATTTTTCTCTCACACCAAACCAGCCAGCAGTAATAATCAACGATCGCACGATCGTTTTAGCCCCAGCCGAACAGGCTGTATACTGATGCCTTACGATGGAAGGTGAAATGTGTAGTCTATTTTGCCATGTGCTAGTACATTTGTACAGTTGGACACGGCAGCCGCAGTGGATGATGCATTCAATATGTCTAATGAAGTGAAAAAAGTTTCACATATGTCTGTTTTTCTTTGCACTGTACTATTGTGGCAACTGTCCAAATCTGGCAACTATCCAAATCTAAGATCCCTGCATGCCTGACACATTGTATGTAGGCCGGCCAATTGAAGAACAAATTCTAAGCATCTTATGTACTATGTCTCATTGCTTGGTTGAAAAGATAGTATTATAATTAACTTCATTGTATGTATTTTCTGAGGAAAGCATAAGAAAAAAAAATCCTTTGTCTGAACAGAAGCTCCTACTTATCCTTTCAGCTTTTGAATGTTCCTGCTTATTTTTTTTTTAGAAAAAAATCTCCATGTGCACTGTTGGTAGCCTCTCTTGTGAGTTCATCATTGTGTATGTACTACTCTATGACTTACTAGCTAAAAATGCACTACACTTACATTGTAGAAACAGAGTTACGGATGCTCAGGGACTTTCTTTCACAGATATGCATATAAGATGTTGAATGCTTGGAACTCAAACATATAAGATGTTGAATGCTTGCAGTAGCATATGAAAAGGTAAAAACTATCAAACATAAGCGAATCAGCCCAGTTTATTCTGTAGCTGCAGAAACCGCTCTGTTGCTGCGAGTGTTCGTTGGATGTTTTTTCTTTTTTTTTTCTTTTTTGAAATGATTCGCTGGACGGTAATTTTTTTTTTGAAACGGTTTGCTAGACGGTGTTGTTTGTTTGCAGACCACGGGGCACAATCACACCAGCAGAGACGACTTTATTTGCTTCGCAAAACAGGATTTAGAGGCTCCTGATCAATAGTAGGCAGTTGACATGCCATGCACTAATGCAGGGCTCAGCTCTCCGCTGCCTGGCATCTGCTTTGTGTAGTCACTAGGTAGGTAGGCGCGCTTCGCTGCGCCTGTATGCTTCTATTTGCTTGAGCATCTTGTGTAGGGCTACAGTGACGTGTGGGCATGCCGTAGTTTTTTTATTGTCTTCTAAAACATCAAGATGGAGGTACTCCTAACAAACAGAAATTGCCAGGCACATGGTGCAAGGAACAAAACATAGTTATGTTAATCCATTTCGCGTATAAGGAGCAGCAGGCATACTAACTGAGAAATTCGGATGCATGACATAACATATACAATTAGTGGCAAGTTTAGCCAGGTAGCAGACTGAGGGACATAATGCTCCATCAATGAATATACAGTAAGTAGTCTAAACCAACTGGATGCTAAGAAGCAGATGGTCTAAGTCTTTGGTAAAGCTGATTGGAAGTGGACGTCAGCATCATTGGCCTTGATAGGACTCCTGAAAGCTATATCTGTATGAATACTCCGTTAATGTACATATACAGTAAGTGTTCTGAATACTCCATAGAATCGCTAGGCGCTATCTGCATGTTATATCTGTATGAATACTCCATTAATGTACATATACAGTAAGTGTTCTGCATCAACTGGATGCGAGAAACGGGTGGTCCAAGTCAATGGTAAAGCTGATCAGGAGTGGACAGTAGCATCATTAAAGCCAACCTAGCTAAAGCTGATCAGGAGTGGCCATGGTAATTTGTTTGATGGCAAATGAGCAGAAATATTCAAGAAAAAAATTAAGTAGAGTTTTGTCATGCCTAGTTATGTTTGGGAGAAACTGTATAAATAGGTTTTTTTCAGGTGAGATTCACCATGGCCATGTAATCCCTGCAAGGATTGGCATGCAAATGTGAATCCGTGATTAAAAAGGATGACATTTTGAACGTAGCCACTATCAGTTTAATTTAAGAATATGTAATGCCAATAGAAGGGGGCTATGAGAATATTTGATAGCCACAATCAGTTTAATTCAAGAGTATGTAATGCCTATAAGAATCTATGAGAAACGATAGAGGCTATAAAATGAGCACATACGGTGAAAGTAGTAGTGAACAGTATGGATCCCCAAAGAAACAATTATAGCAAGAAAAGTGAGAATCAATATATTGGAAAGTAGGATGGTCTGGTTTGTTTAGAGATAGGTTGCATGAGGAACACGTACGTAAAGTCACAAAAAATAAAAACAGATGACAATGTCTGAGTATAAAGCAAAGTGGGTAATTATAGCACAACTTTTTTAAGTTTCAAATGTAAAGTTGTCATGGAAAGTAGAAGGTGATAGTGGAGGGCAATTCTCTTTATGGCTGAGCTACTTGAACAGTCCGGTGGAAATGATAAAGTATAATCATCTTCTTTGTTGTGCAATATGCTTAGTGTATGCCTGTTATCTTAGCTCTACAGATGACAAATTTGGGAATAACACGGTAGCAACAGGGGGCATGGGTTCAGTGGCATACCAGAGGCTTAGGTAGCCCTGAGCTGGTGATCATTGCATTGAAAAGAAACTGAAGCTTGACTCTGAACTGGAGGCAACACTGAGGAATCTGACATTGTGTTCATATTTAAGGCTGTTCTCAAAGATTTGGGCTGTACAGAGTAAAAAAAAAATCAGACCAGGTTATCATTTAGTACCATATATTGCAAAAGTAAAAAAAAACTTTTTAACACACTGTATGCATGCCTTGGCATATATACTTTGGCATTTGGACCAGTAAAGGTGCATGGATCATGTTAATTTTGTTTTCAGTATTTTGTAAGCAATGTATGCAGATAAGCTGACCCAGAACATTCTATAATGGAAAAGGATCATTCGCAACAAAAGCAATTAAGGTCTAAGTAATATAATATCGCTAGAGGCTAAATAAATTAACTGCAGAATTTTGCTGTAGGAAATTTTCAGTAAGGCTGCATCGTTTTCTTTTAAGATTTTCTTGAACAAAGTTTCCTCGTCAACATTAACATGGAATCTATTAAGCGAATGAAGGCAAAATTAACAACTTGTAGCTTCAAATTGTACGGACAAAAAAGGAGGCATGAACATTATGTAGCATTGTAGCGTGATAAGTAAATAGAACAGCTCAAGCCGAAAAGCAGGTGCAAATAAGCAATACTACATTCATTAGAACATCAGCAATCCTTAACATTCCATAATGCCTTATTAGGCTTCTGTATTGATACAGCAAAACATATTTTTCATCTATATATTAAAGAACAAATTAGCAGCAGCAGCAGCTCCCAAACTAATGTGATAGCCTAAAATATCAAAGATGTACCGAACAAAGTAATAAGGAAATTGCGAGAAAAATGTAAGGGGACTAATTTTACAAAAAGGAACGATAATAGCTGCGATTAATATAGAAGACACACAATTTGTGTGCATAACATATATTCGGAGTCCTACAATTACAAAAGTTTCAGACAATTATTTGCATATATGAATCGCATCTGATTAGAAACCATTATCCCTATGGTAATACAAAGTGGTCAGACTTCTCCAAATTATAGTTTATGATATTAATCGGTTGATCTTTCTAGGGTCAAGAATACTAATTTCACTGAAGCCAACAACAAAATTGGATACCAAGCTGAATAGGTAAAGAATAGAAGAATGGAGTGAGCATGATACACATGCGGGAGTCTTCCCCTTTACTACTTGAATTCCTATAACTGTCAATGTACATGAATCAGGGAAGAGCAGGATGCACTTGACAGATAAGAACATATTTAAGTGGGTTTTCCTCTATAGAGATAAAATTTTATTATGCCATCATCACCAAGCAATACAAATCATGGGTACGTATTGGTATCAGCAGCGAGACATCGAAGAGAACATACGTACATGAGCAGTGACAAATTTGTATCAGCATTAAGTAGGTACACCCATTGCTCACAACGTTATCTGACCAAAATAACTTAAATTAATTGAATGGCATTGCGATAAACATACATCGATGATAGTCTGTCTACAAAATACGTACACATGAATGAAGCTGGTTGAAACTTGAATTCGAATCATGTAACCCCAATTTTAGTAAACCACCATAAACTGAACTAATATAACAAAATAAAGCGTAGCACTTACATGTGAGGGAACCATCAATTGGTGCCACGGATCAACGGAGTGCAGCAGCAGTCATGAACATGAAAACCCTAGTATTCGAACAAAATCAATGTGGATTTTGGAGGAAAATCAAATAAAAAAAGAGAAATATGGTAACTCTTATTACTCCTAGATTTAAATCAAAACAGAGAAATAAGAATGAAATTAGAAAAGAAAAGAGAGGAGGTCAGAGTAGCTGAGAGGTTAATGAAGCTGGTGAAGTCTTTGTGGCTAAGTAAAGCTACGCAAGGTTGGCGGCACGACACTGTATCGGAGAGCGCCACCAGCTGTGGAGTTCGCGAACCGCTAAGATCAGAGCGAGGGAGACGTCGATTCGGCTAGGAGCAGCTCTGCCTGTGGTGGAGCAGGTGCCAAATCGGTACAAAGGAGGCTGTCATCGCTCGCGCTAAGGGGTCAAGGAGGAGGAGAAGGAGAAAGGCAGCTGGTGCGGCTCACTGTTCCAAGTTCGCTACCGGGTTTGGCCGTTGCTGTGGCGGCTCCGTGTCCAGGCGTCGCTCTCGCTATCCCGGCTCGCAGATCTAGGAGGGACAGGGAGCGGAAGGGGAGCCGTCGTGGGCACAGATGGAAGGGGAGTTCGGCGGAGGCGCCAAAGGCGAGGGCGAGCTGGAGCTCCGGCCGTTGCTCTCACCGTACCGCCTCACAGATATTGGAGGGGAATGGGGACGGAGAGGGAGAGGAAGGGGTGCCGGCACGGATCGAAGGCGAGGGGGAGAAGACAACATACCTGGCCCGTCGTGGAGCTCCAACGCAACGCTGCCGTCGCTGCCTCGCCGTCCTGGTTCCACGCACAATCGTACGACTGGCCGCCGCCGCCGGGGAAGAGGAAGAGGCGCTGAAGCGATCCACAAAAGGTTGCGGCATCCGCGTCCGTTGCCGCTGGGGGAGGATGCGCCGCAGCTAGGGCCTGGGGGAGAGGAGGCGCCGCAGAAAGTGCGGACGGACTGACGGAGGCAGCGAGGCGCGATGCCGCTCGAGGGGTTCCGCCGCTAGGGGAGAGGAAACGCTGTAGCAGGAGCATGGGGAGAGAAGGCGCCAGAGAAAGCGTGGAGCTGACGGATGCAGCGAGGCGAGACGCCGTAGTTCTTTTTTTTTAATTACGGAAACAGACAAAGCAATCCGGAGAGGCCAAATCCATGCGTGGACACGCACGAATCCACGTGGCGGCACAATATTGGCCAATCCACGTGGCGGCACAAGTTTGGCCAACAGTAGTCGAACAGTAGCCAAAGCTCTGTCCGTGAGCGGATCCTACGCAAGATTGGCCAATCCACGTGGCGGCACAAGTTTGGCCAACAGTAGTCGAACAGTAGCCAAAGCTCTGTCCGTGAGCGGATCCTACGCGCTATATGAGGTAGCATATTGCCGTGTGGCCAGCCATTGGTAGTGTGTAGTAACACCTGTAGGGCTTAAGATAAGTTTGGGATGAAGTGCACTATCAATTAGTTTTCACTATTACTGTACTCTAAATAATTGTAGTGCTTGTTAACTGTAAGGCTAGTTTGTTTTTTATTTATCTTAATCTTAACAAGGCTACAAACAGGAAAAGTTAACAGTGGGAATTTTCTTCCTTTTTGTTTGTGTAAAGACAGTTAGGTGGCGTTTAAATGGAAGGATATAGGGGGTAGGATAGGGATAGGGAAATGGATGAACAGCTAAGATTAAATGAGGCGTAAAGAATAGATGGCTAAGATACAATATTACCCTTTCGAGGGTGGGATATCCCTATCCCGGTCTCATCCAAAATGCCACATCTAGTGCCTGTTTGGTTTCCCCCTGCTTTAGTCACTTTAGTTACTAAACTATCAACAAACTGACTAAAAAGGGACTAAAGTAGTTTAATCACATTAATATCCCAAGGAGGTGCTCAAGTGCCCAGTGGACAGGGGCTGCTCCTCGTTATTACTAGTCCCCCACCTTGATTTGTGTATTCATTAGGGGTAGTTTGGTCTTTGTTGAACTGCTTTAATGGTCTTTAGTCACTTTTAGTCACTAGAACCAAACAAAAATGACTAAAGTTTAGTCATTAATTTTAGTAGCTAAATTTTAGTCATTAGAAACCAAACAGGGTCTAAGTCTCCTTTGATTCTTGCTTTGTAGGAGCCGAAGGTATGAAAGATTTGTTTTGCAATATTGGCCAGAAAAAGGAAGCAAGGTTATGTGTTAGCATGTGGTTTGAAGACCAACAAAGATATTTAATTTTGCTATGAACCTAGTTTGTAACTTTGTATAAAATGCTCTATTAAATTGTAGATGAGATGAGTCTTTGCAGATTTAGATCATGCACTGTCTCTTGTTTGCACCTTTTTTTTTTAGATTTTTAATGAAAATCTCAGTTATTTTATCTATTTTTTATTTCACAAAAATATTGTTTGGTTGCTATATTTTTTGTGCAAGGTGTCCAACCGCAGGACACGTCTGGACGCTGCTCCAGAGCCCGTGGCGCACTCATCCGTAGCCTCGTGCCTCACTTGCCAATGTGGCCTATCCGCATTCGTAGGCCATCCCCATCCGCAGGCCAACACTGGCCCTCCATCGCTGCCCTACGCCCAACCTGAGCACATGGAAGGGGAAGGACCTAGACGGCCATGTCGGACCTCGTTGGCGGCGTTGGAGGTGGATGAGACACCAAGGCGAGGCAAATAGAAGGCGAGGAGGAAGATGCAACACTCAATCTACTTTCGAAACACCCAGATGCAACACTTGCAACATATGTCTTAAGACCGATGAAACACTTGAAACATGCGTCTAAAACACTTGCAAAAACACCAAAAACCACTTGAAACCATTGTAAACATACAAAACATCTAGTTAAAACACTTGCAACATATGCGCGAAACAAATGCAACATCCAGATAAGCACACTTGCAACATATATGTGAAAAAACAGATGAAACATTGGGAACAAAAACTTACAACATATGTGTACAACCATTACAACTTATGCAATATCCTAATATACTTTTGCGACATCCATATGAAACACTTGTAACATACCTATGAAACATCTGAAACACTTGAAACATACATTTTGTAACATGGGGAGGACAAGGCTGGTCGAATCCAGCCGTTGGTTGGAGTCAGCGACGAGTGCGCGAGCACCACCAGCACCAGCGGCGGCGCGAGCACCACCACCAGCGCCACTAGCACTGTGCTTGGCTCGACCAGGTCGGCAGCGCGCGCGACGGGCGGAGCGAGCACCCCTAGCATCAGCGCCAGCTGCGGCCCGCGAGCAGCACCGGTGGAGAGGAAGGATGGTGGAGGCGGGCGGCCACTGTGGCCGAGCGGTCGCTGCACGCGGCGGTGATGCTGGGAGTATCAGACCTCAAGAAGTGGAGGGTGGGGTTTCCGTTCTGAAGAGTGGACAACGACCGAACGATTTTCCAATAAAAAATACGAGTATAATGAAGCACACTTGTTGGACTGTTCCGTCTAGCATCGCCCAACACAACATCAGCGTTCGAAAGATCAAACGCCCGTACTTAAGCATTTCCGATATTTTTCTGTTTCTTTTTTCAAACTTTAGAGATGAATGCTATTACTAGCTCACATCAGTTGCTTCTCACGTGAGTTTTGGTCCCCGGTGCCAAACGAAGCCTAGGGTCCGTGGCATCATTGCCATTTCTATTTTATTCCAAGGCAACAGGATCAGTGCAGCGTCGTTTGGCAAGTGTATACTAATCAGAAATTTCTGGAAGAATCTCGCACTTGGATCGCGATGCGGGTGGTGCACTGGTGGGTGGCGGGGGCGTGGACCAGGTGTCCAGGTGGTCACAACGAACCCAACCGCTGCCCATGTGCTGTCATAGCAGGTGGACAACCGCCGTACAGGCATCGCCATCGCACAGGTACAGCGTGTGTGCGCTTGCTTAGCGTTTAAGCTACAAGCTTCCTCTTCCCGTTTCCTGCCGGACCACATGTTACGCGCAGCACAGATTCCATATCAAATCAAACCCATCTGCTCAGATGCTGCTCAACAAGACAAATCACTCTAGCCATACACACCTCACAGTGCCTCAACAGGACAGAGGCAAGACAAACCTATCAGATCCGAGCTAGCTGTGCAGATCAAACGTCGAGCCGATGATTAACCAAGCACACTGCACACCCTCAGGGGAGGGTGAAGAGCAAACTTGAGATTTTGCACACGTTCGCCATGTGGAGAGAATGAGATTCTGCGACAATTTTCTACGAACGGTCTTAGTACGAGATTTCAGTAAAATTAATGCACTTCAAACAAAAATCTACCAGCACTTCATAGGAGTACTGCACAGAGAAGACGAACATAATAATAATCCTCTCAGAGCCGGTGAGCTGTAGGTACAGAAACGCACACAATAAATTATAGTAACAATAAACTCACACCAATCACACACACTAGATCAAATCCACCATAAAAAAAACCTCTCCAAACCCTCAGATCCATCCGCCACGCGGACCAAAACAAATGCCTCCTCTTCATAACACTGTCACCACCGCTACGATACCTGCTACTACCACTACTAGACTGCTGCAGACTCTCACTACCACCGTACCACTAGATCTGAAGACGCGCACGCAGACGGGGCGGCTGGCCCACCACCACCACCTCCTCAGTGGTGGTGGCAGAGGAAGGCGGCGAGCAGCGCCGCGAGGAAGCAGACGAAGATCGGCGCCGAGAGGGCGCCCGAGCCGGAGGTCGGGGCCGGGGCCGGCGCCTCGGCGGCGGAGGCGGCGGTGGCCAGCGCGGCCACGGCCACGAAGGCGGCGATCACGGCGGCGGAGACGCGGGCCATCGAATCGATGCGGACGGACGGACGACGAGGTGGCGGCGGCGCCGGAGCGGGAGCTGCTAGGGTTCTGCTGGGAGGCGGCGTGAGGAGGAATGGGGGCTGGCGGAGGCCATGGGGTCGAATTTATAGGAGGGGAGGTTTGGTAGTTCACAGCCTGGCCTGGACTGTCGTACAGGGCGGTTACGATTATTGACCCCGGTTTTTGTGGTAAGAAGATACAGGGGGTTGACACATATTCCAGGGTAATTAGGGTTTAAGTAGTAAATCATAGAGGGGCCCACGTTGACAGCGTGGTGTTCACAAGAGCTGGGCAGGGTGCCACTGCAAAAGGATGGACGGTGACCGGCCGGTCACTGATGAGATGACCCACAAGGCCACAATTATTACCGGGTAACGACGCCTTTCTTTCGAATTCCTCTCGCCCTCTTCCGGTTTGATGTGACTAGTAAATTGGTACTCCTTTTCTCAAATGATACCGTTTGTTTCTATTTTCTCTCGTCTCTAAATAAATTGATTTTAAAAGTTATTCTAAGTTAATTTTTTTAGGTTATACCAAAGGCCTATCTGGATCTATTGTTAGTGGCTGATAATTAGCTCACTAATAGGTCACAACTATTATTAGTTGCTATTAGCTACTTTGGTTTAAGTAGTGAAAGAGTTGTTAGTTAAGTATTCAGCTAACAATTAGCTACCTAAGAAATTAATTATTAGCATCTAACTACTATCTCTTTGGATCCAAACGGGGTCTAAATTTATAGAAAAAATGTCAAGTTTTATAACATCAAATTATCATCGGTAGATACACTATGAAATACATTTTTATAGAGCTCATTTTTATAAATTTGATTAAACATAAAGGTTGATTTATTTTGAGACGGTGGAAAGATTTTAAGCACCTCAATCAATGAATAATAGCATGGATCTCTTAGAATAATTACTTTAAAATAAATCTCAAATTGGCCATTGATTCTAACTCTATTGCTAAATATCTTAAGATAATCCTGGTGGGACTCTAACACAGTAGAACTGACTTTGTGATCATTAACCTTAACAATTTTTCTAAAGGGGACAAGAATTGTATTAAGTTGAGAGTATGATTTACATCAGGCATTCGATCTTATTAAAATAAAACAATTATTAGAGTATATTCAACTCCTTTCCGTTCACATTCTTCGACTCCGGTGCACTCATCAACGATTACATATCTCTGATACATCGAAGCTCAGCGATGCTAACCGGCACCTTCTAAGCATCGCCCCTCTAATAATCTACGATGATGAGTCTTCAAACCTTAGAAAAGCTATATGAGCTAACACCATTCAAACTTTTCATCATGCATATGACACATTGAAAGAGTGTCGCATGCCTTGTTGTCAAAGATGATCAACGAACAAATCTAGCACCAGAAAGTGCCATCCATACTAGAACTGACAGTCCAAACAAATACTCAGGCATCATGAGACTTAGGAGTAGATCCAAAGCTAGGGCATCCGAGGCTCGAGCTCCCCTACCACTAGCAGAAGCATGGAGCCCTCCTAAGACTATCTCCAACCGAACGTACCCAAATTGAAGACCCATTCGATATTTTGAGTCATGCACAGTGAAAAGGTCCCGAACCCAAACCTCGCGTTCTCCAACAGCCTAAACAAAAACAGCCACGCAAAAGCAGAGCCATCCCGAAGCGTTGGCGTTGTTGACGAGGACGCCCACGTCGCGGCCCTCCACGGCGGCCGCCACCCTCGCCACCCCGCGCCGCGCGTCGTCCCCGGTGACAGCGAGGTCGAACGCCACGCTCCGCACGGTAGACCGGAGAAAGCGGAGCAGAGGAGGGCAGAAGGGTAGAGGCAGACCGGAGGGGAAGGGATGGAGCAGGGCAGAGCACGGCGACGACGGCAGCCTCGACGCTCGGCTCCGGCGGTGCTTCGACGCGGTGGAGGTGCTCCGGCTACACCGGTGCCGGATCCGCCGCTAGCCACCGAGATCCGCAGGAGGAAGAGGAAGAGAGGGCGCTGCTCCTGCAGGGTCACCGGATCCTCCCTGCACCGCTGGGATCCGGCTCGCCGCCGCCTAGAGGACCTCGGCCAGGCCGGATCTGATGGAGAAGAGTGTTGCCACCGGATCTGAGGGACGAGCGCCGCCGCAGCCGTGCTTCAGGCGGATCCCATGCGCCGCTGTCGTCGTGAGGCCGCCCCTGCACCTGCGCCCGTCAAGGATGCACCGCCGCCACCGGGAGCGTCCCCGCGCGTGGTCGTTGCAGGATCCACCGCCGGGAGTGCGCGTGCGAGCTTGAGCTCGAGTTCCCTGACGGCGGCAGCGGCCCAAGGCTACGCCGGCTCAGCTTGTGCTGCGCGGCGAGCGGCGGGCCGAGGTGGTGCTCCCAGGTGGGCGAGAGGGAAGCGAAGCTCGGCCATTCCTTTCCGTGGGCGAGCTCCGGAGAATTGCGTAGCGAGGAGAGAGGGACGCTTTTTTGCGTTGCCTTTGGGCCGGTAGCCAAAATGCGTCGTGTGAATGGGTTAGCCATTGGAGCTGGTATACGATAGGCAAAGGCACTGTGCAAGACTCATTTTTGGGTTTGGGTAGTATCGTTGGAGTCAGTCTAAAGCCCAACTATAATTCTATAGTCATTGAAGTTTGGAAGAGGAGCTAAATTAAAAAAAAAAGTAAGGCTGAAGAGCCTCTCCTATCACTAGATATGGTATTGAGGCTTAACTATCCTCTTCAATCATTATCAACCCTGGGAAAACAAAAATATTGTGAAGATTGTCGAATTGGACGCATAGGTAACTACACGCATCATAGGCCTCCATGAGAAAACAAAACAAGGTAGGATTTAACGAAGACAATGCTCTAGATAGCTTGAAAGGGTAAAGTTTATCTCCTACAACTAAAAAGAACAAAAGTAAGACTATTTTTTCGTGCGACTTTTTCTGGGGTCGCTCCTTCTTCCCGTCCGTGTGATACCACATCACGCGCTCCACTCCATCCTCCCCCCGCCGCCAGCCCCGCACGCCCGCAGCCTCCCTCCACGCTCGTGACCCCCGCCGTGCCGATCCATCTCCCTTCCAGATCGGCATCGCGATGGCGGCGGGGTGACACGGCGCTGCGGCCCCCCATGGGAGACGCCCACCCAGAAGACGCTCACCACCCGTCGTCCGTGACGCAGTGGAAGAGGAGCGCGACGTCGGCGTTCCTTCTCGGCGTGGTGGGCGGGGGCAGGGGCAGTGCGCGGCCTGTCGGTGCAACCTGCTGCCATGGCTCTGAGCGGGTGGCGGCGGATCCGGGTGCGGCGTTGCAGGGGAGGCATGTGGCGGCGGCGGCGGCTTCTTGACCTTGGAGTCGTGCGGTGTTGCAAGCGGAGGCCTGTGGTGGCGGCGGCAGTTTCCCGAGCTTGGAGTCGTGGGATGAGGATGAAGCTCTCTTCTAGGAGTCCGTCGATGCATCTTCCTGCATCTCCTGCTACTGCTATTATGGATGTGACCATCTCATTTGCTAGGAAGAAGAATCGATGGAGCTTGTTGCTGGGAGTGGAATTTTATCAAGCTGGGTATTACTGCAGGAGATGGAGCAGGATTTCTAGGATCTAGAAAGTGGCAGCGTGATTTGTGTCAAAACAGGTAATTTCTTTTTGTGGAAGTACTTATACTACCAAATTAGTTTCAGATATAAATGTCCCATGCCCAAGTTTTGAGCCAACATGTGCTTGCATTAAGTCTCATGATTTATTTGCAGATTATTAATTTCTAAAGAAAATATCATGCTTTAGAAAAATATCATGTTCTAGATGTCATTGTCAATTATTAACAGTATGTTTCTTCAGAACAATTTCTTTATATGTTTGAGTAAATTAGTGTACCAGTTAGCTCATGTCAAGATGCTGACAATACAAAATTTGATAGAATTCACTTTGGATTAATGTGGCCTGTAGCGTTAGCACATGATAATTTCCCTCTTTTTCCAATCATGTTTGCCTTGATCAGGAGATGACGTTAAGGGAGATGTTCGGATCACCGGTGTTACTGCCACACTCCTCGGACGAGCGCACGCTGCGCCTAGGCCCTACCCGGCCTCGGATTCCGTCGCTCCACGGCAAGCACCCTAGCTTCAGATGCCGTGCCCTCGCCTCGGCTCCACGCCCGCGCCCCGCCTCAAGATGCTGCCCGCAGCTCGCTCGTCTCCGCCATAGCTTGAGGTATTCGCACGCTTCGGTTTGTTGCTTGAAAATCCCCTGTCCCTATTGATTCGATTTACTTCTCTTTGATTTTGTTAGTGGTTTCGGTTTGGATTGCTTGTTACAAATGGATTCGTAGCTAAGTTGGCAGTAGTGCTTGGTCATCTGATTTTAGGGGTTGGCATAGATGTGTTTATGAGTTTGATGTCGATCTGTGGATCTGGTTTTGGATGATGTGGTTCATGTTGTAGTTGTTCCCGTTAATTAGGTTTTGCTTGTTTAGGATTTAATTGGTTACTGGGTTGAATTTGTAGTTCATTCCGTGTTTATTATGCTTCAGTGAGGATGTGAGGGTGGGGTTTCTTGAATGTTTAGACAGGAACATGACAGCAGGATTTCGTGGGGTTTGGATCTGATTTGTGATGTTTATTGGATGAGGTTGTTAGATGAAGCGACTGCGAAGCTGGATTTGGAGGCGGTCAATGGCCACAGAGTTGATGAGGAGCTTCCGAGAGAGGTACTGAGTACTGACCACCAGTGTTCTCATGTGTTTGTTACTAGCTGTGTAAAATTATATTTGAGTTTAGTTCTTATTGGAGGCAAGCAGTGCCGAAAATTGAATCAGACTCAGACAATCTATATACTCTTACCGATTGTTGTCCAATCCAATAGGTTTTAGGTGCTCAATTCAGGTTTGTGATGATTTTACAGCATGCTATACATCACTTGCACTAGAATGCAGTAGGTTCAAAGAAATGTGTAATGTGTGATTTAGGATTAGCTGCTTGGTGACTATATCTGGACCAAAGTTATGACCCCTGTTTCACTCTTGATCACCGACCATTTTTCTCATATTATGAGCTGCACCAAGAAGGTACTTTTGCCAATAAAAAAGATAATGTTTATGATTTTTTTCTGAAACTGGAATTAGATTCTGCTACAATTAAATTGACATTGTGACATGTGCTGTGTAAATTAGTAGAAGTGTATGCACATTAAGTTATTATTTTATTGTGAATATGCATATACAAACCGATCAAAACACTATTTTTAGTAAACCCATCGTCTTAAGACTGAATGTAGGGCATGCTCCACTGGAGATGATTGCCTTACCATTCCAAACATATGAATGTAGGGCATGCTCCACTGGAGATGGTTCCACTGGAGATGGTTCCACTGGAGACTAAATGTAAGACTGAATGTGGTGTGTTTCTTTGCAGAGCAAGCAAGAAGAGGAAGCGAAGAAACTCATGGAGAGCATAGATGAAATTAAGAAGACGTTGGCAGCCAAAGAAGTTGAGGTGCAGGAGGCCAAGAGCGCCCTTGACGCCAAGGTCACAACTGATTGGCAACATCATGCATGAGTCCGTGCCAGTCAGCGACGACGAGGTGATCAGGAAAATTAGTTGCTGGTTGTTCTAGCTATTTCCTTTCCACTGAAGTACTGAATGGCTGAAAAGAATTAAGTAACCGATAGATTGTAATGTGGCAGCCTAACTGTTATCGACACTGTCAAGTCCAACCCGGCCTGATTCTAATTGTGCTTTAGGGTTCTATATATGAAGATGCAGAAAAATATTGCATTCCTATTCTGGTCCAATCTTAAAATTGCAATGGGAGAAAAAATATCACAAGATAATATGTATTGTCATCGACATCATCGATGCTATAAACCTTCTCATGAATAGAATTTTGCTTTATTTAAAGGGAACAACAGACCAATATTCTTCTAGAATTTATCTTGTTTTGTTATTTTTATGTGTATGTTTGATCATTTTTCAAATATGTTGTTTGATTGGCCTTTATGATCCTTGATAACTAAATTTACTTTGTGCCTCTATGAGAAGCCATTTAAGCTAGCGGTGGCCTAAAACCATTATGGCGTGAAAAATAATCATCTCTACCCTTACATAAACCATTATTTGTAGAATAATATATAGACTAATCGTGGTTTATGTACTTAAAATTTAAGATCCTTCTTAGTAGCATTGTATGGGCTTGTCTATTTTTTCTGAGTGAGAAATGACCAATCTCTGCAGACAGTGAATTTGTGTTTCTTTCATCAGTTGATTTATTTTTTAGTTTTGTAATTTTTTTAGTTTTATGATTTATTTTTTCTAGAGGCCACCGTAGCGTTAGCACGGGCAAAATAGAAAATATAAAATTATTGTACTATCCATATACACATCGCATGTTTGCATGCACCAATATAAATGGCAACGAGTAAAAGAAAAGAGAATTAACACAGAAGGAAAGAGAATTAAGATAAAAGAAAAGAGAGAGACTGCTATTAATCCTCTGCTATAAATCATGTGGCTTCGCCATAGCACCCACCCTCGCCAGCTGAGCTCGCCCTCGCGGGCACCGGCCTCCGCCGTCGCGCCCTCCCTCGCACACCGGCTATGCTTCGCCATAGCGCGTTGCCATCGTCGTCGCCTGCCGCCATCGCCTTCGTCGTCTTGCTGTGCCCTCGAGGAGGACTGCGGACTGCCACGAGGAGCTTCCAACATCTTCTGTCTTCCACAAACGTCCACCCTGTTAGTGAATCCCATCCTGTCCTGATGTAAGTTGTAACATGGAACTATCATATAACTATATTTATTTTTTCTTTTCTTTTTGCACTACGAATATAATATGCATGTTTGAAATTATCTCTTCTTTTTTTAAAAAAAGTACCTACTTATCGACTTTTTATTTTTGCATATATTTGTTTGCCATTACCATACCACTGCCCCCATATACTTGATGCACGCATCTTTGGGTTAGGAACATGCTTGATTTTTAGATCCACACATAGAAAGTGCTTAGCTCAATAATTTTTAGACGCTATCTGTTCACAGCATAATCTGAATCATTTAAATTTGTTTGGTGCACTTTGTGCATAATCAAGTCCCACACCAGTTCAAAATCTGAATCTTTTAAATTTGTTTGGTTCACGTGGGCATAAAAGTCCCCTGGATAGGGTCCTAGGCCAGTGCAAATCCAGCGTTAATCGTTAGGCTCGGGCGGTACCCGTGCCTAACTGGAACCGAACAAAATGAAAAACTGATTATCCTATAATAATTCCCCCTGGATATATACCGTATATATTTGTAGTATCATTTCTAAACCAAACATCACCTAGATTCATAGGATTAGCCATTCACAAATGCCACAGCATATCCAACTCGGCAACTGCTGCCCAGAATATGTTACATCATAATTCAAATTACACCAGTCACCAAATACTGGCAGTGATGAACATCACAAGTGAACATCCAACTTCCCACGTTATTTGGTTTCAAGATTTTTCAACATACAATAAGATCTCCTTTTCTCATTCCTGTGATCACCTCCCACTGAATATCTTCATACCTGGCACAATTCACCATTTGATTTATTGTCTTACTGTTCTGGTTTCTCGATCATATCAATGGAATCCTATTGACATCTTTGTACATCAAGTATCTTGTCCTGGTCTTACCTAAGGGTAGCATACCTGGAACGTTACGGTTTATGACAACAGCCGTGAGCTAGCTAGAAAAAAGACAAGTCAGTAGATGTCAAACATGAAGGTGGCATACACTTACCACTGAGGAACAAACGGTGCCATCCAAACGGTATCTCCTGCTTGCACGGGATACCTGTGTAATCAATAGAAGTGGTCTTCAGAATTTATTGGGGAGAATAATATGTAAACAAAAGTTAAGAACTTCAATAGGGAAAAAAAAGGAACACGTGCAGTTTGTGCATACTAGGTAACGTATCCGTGCGTTGCTACGGGATACTTAAACTTTTATACTAAATTTCATGGCCCTGTTTGGATTGGATTTCTAGAGGCTACACAACTCCAATAATAAATCATAAACCAAAAATTATTTCTAAGGCATCATGATAGCAACCAAAACATGATCTCATTTTGGTGGTTTGATTTACATCACGATCTATCACCGTATACCGCAGTTCAAATTTTGTTGGCACGTGGCCACGCACGGGCATCAAATTTGCGGTCATGTATGCTAACAAATTAACAATATAGGTATTGTAGTTATTTCAGAGGCCTCACATGACGTCATCAAGATAACAGGACAGAGGCACAGAGCACGCGGACAACTTTAAATCTTTAATTGCTTGCCGATCTCCATAGAATAATAGTATATTATGTTCGACTAATGTCATCCTGTATATTTTTCATGATTTTGGTTTCTCAGTTGCCGGTATGGGTTCTGGCTGTCGGTCGCTCAAAAGAAAGAGGGTGTACGCTGACCCACCGCCTGCAATCACCGATACACACATCTACAGGTAACTACGTTACATTTATCTTGTAATTGATTGAGGCAATCATTTTCTGTCAACATAGGTTTACTTGTGTGTTTTATCATTTTGATTGACACGGACGGGATTGTAGATGGGTTGAATTCCATAAAGTAGGAATGGAACACATATCTTCCATATGGGATGTGAGTGCCATGGTTTTTTGGAAAGGCAACGTACGATGTCACCATGGTGATACATATTTGCGTGTAATTTTGAAGGATGAGCAAGTGCATTTTGAGCTCATCTTTTTGGACCATGTCTAATTTTTTTTTCTACAGACCGTTGTTATCTATCTGTTGGATCTAATATTCTTACAAGGAACCAAAATAGAAGCGGTTGCGTATGGCGACCAAACCATGAGATTCGATCGTTTGCTTCGTGTAGGAGAATGTTATGACTTCATGAGAGTTGGCTTCGTGCTTACTCATGTCGGTCCTTCGGACTACATCTTTCGTTTATGTGCCGACTACTTTGTGGTTCTATCTCCACAAAGTATGACTAATGCACCACCGAGAGAGCTATGGATTTGTCAGTGTCCTCGTACCTTTATGGAATTCGAGGATGTATATGCTCAAGCTGAGTACTTTTTTTGTAGGTATACCTCATACGCCTATATTTAAAAATACATAGTTAACTGTTCATGCTCCTATTTCATCAATAACTATCGTTTGTGTTTGTAGATGTCATTGGTATAATTGTGCATGTGTCTAATATTCGAGGAAGGGATGACGTACGGATGCGACCGTATAGATATGTGGTGCCGATGAATGAAAGGTACTTAGAATGAAAATTTTATCATTGCTCCATGCTATCAATTTTTTATTGTTTGATACTAATCAATTTTATAACTTGTAGGTACCACTGCATCATAATAACCATCAAGTATACATACATATGCCGTCACTTATCGGAATGGCGGCGAGCGGCATCAGAGTTGCACATTTTAGCTCGTCTCCATGTATAAATGAATAGAAAGAGAGGTATTGTATCACTGATGTCCTCATATGTATTGACTAAATAAAGTATCAGTTATTACATTTTTTTTGCTCGTGCATGATAGACGGAGTGACTTCTACTGACGATTTCAGCGAATTGGTATTCAGTCCTATTTGTAATCAGGCACATGATTTTCAAAGTGAGGTTCTTTTGGGGTAATTCATTGATTTAATTTATTGACTATAACACTGGTCCAAAAGTTTTTTATTTGTTTATAGGCCTACGCAATCGTCTGCTTGTTGATGAAGCCAGACGTCGTCGAGTTCAAGAATTTGCTAAGGACACCGTGTCGCGTCTCATAGATTTAGAGAACTAAATAATATTGAAATTATTTACACGCTTATGACATGCACTTTGAATAGATGATGGACATGAATTTAGTTTAATATAATAGTTATTTTGTGCATTTTTATTGGTCAAACATGTTCAAAATATGTGGATTGAGCAATGTTTGTCTGACATATTTGATTGCTTCATTTAGCTTGTAATATCAGAGACTTCTTGCCGATATAAAATATTATTTTAGCCGTATCACAGAAAGATCTATATAGTAGAGTTTATGAGCCTGCGGTGCCATGCTCTTAGTGACTGTTAATTTCATAAACTTTACTTTTTTGGATTAAATGTCAGTTTAATGTCTTACAGTATTGTTATCTTAACGTACGATCCGTATGTTTTTAATACAAAAGTTTAGTTGTCCCGTAGCAACGTACAGGCACGCTACATAGTTTAGTCTAAAACCTAAAAAATTACTCCTCGTCTCAAAATAAATTTATTTTTAGGTGCATATGCATGTCTAGAAATACATTTATTTTAGATTGAAGGGGTATAACTAGAATTTTGACGTGAGAGAGAAAGAGAATAAAGAGTCCTTGCTTCTCTTAATTGCCGATGGCAAGGCAGAGGCGTGTGGTGGCAGACTGTCAGCTACTAGAGAGGCCCGCTGTTGATGTGTCATAAATGTCAATATCAATCAGTTATCAATTGTATGACCATTGCACATAATACATACTATTTTCATGTCCCAAAAAAGATATTATAGATTTAGCCAAAATCAAATTATTATAAATTTAACCAAGTTAAAGGAGAAAAATATCACCATTTACGATATCAAAGAGATATATTATGAAACTATATTATATGATAAATTGAATGATATTATTTCTCCTTTCCAAATTATAAGTCGTTACGACTTATCTATCTATCTATATATGAATTTTGCGATGTACTTGATATGCGGCTATGTGTAAAAGGGTAATAAACTTTCCTTTTGAAATGAAGGGTGCACGTGCCACACGATTAGTATTCTAGTGGTTGGCGTCGATGGTCCTATCTGAAGCTCAAATTCTTATCAAACAAAAAACAATTATAAAAACAAAAAGAATATTAACGGGAAGTCCGTGAAGATTGACGTGTTTTTTCCTCTTTTCATATCACCATCAATAATAACATTATTATCCCAACATTCAAGGGCCGGTGATTTTTTTTATCCACAACTGCGGGTGTCATAAGGAACGCCATTACAAAGTTGAAGTCAAGGCCTAACAGTTCAGGACAAACAATCAATCTGCTCGGTTAATGGTTTCTGCGGCTGACAAGTCGGCTAATGCTGTTTTGTTATGAGAGAAAAACCCTGTATCATAATAAGTCAGGCTGATAAGTTCAAGCGAACAGGGCGAATGCCGTTTGGAACGTGGAGTTTCCATGGTTTGGAGTCTAGCCTAACTGCCTACTGATGATCCAGCTAGCTATCCAGGTCAGCACATCACACCCACTTTCTATGAATCTAGGACCGACAGATGTACAGTTTAGTAGTATATTTAATTGAAAGCAATTTCAGATTTCAGACCCTGTGACTCCTGATGGGAACCTTAATGAATTTCTATTATATGTTTAGGCAAACAAACTCAAGTATTTTCTGAAAGTCATTGAATTGATGGGAGCATCGTTAGGTTCGGTTGTACTTTCTGAAAGACATTGAATTGAAGAAAGAAAGAAAGAAAGAAATAACTTGATCCTCAGACGCAGGAGCATCGAGCACTTGCATGTATCACTTTCAGGTGAAAACACCTACTCTTGTTCTAAATTACAAGTCTCTTTGATTTTTTCGGTACATTGAATTAGCTATGTATCTAGACATATGTTATGTATACATACCTAACAAATTCGATGTATCAAAAAAAAGTTAAAGCGACTTATAATTTAGAATGAATGGAGTACTATACACAGTTCCTATCTGCATAAACCATGACAACGTGTTCTGAAATTGTTTCCTGAGAGAAGGATCATCCAATTTCTCCATCTCCTTTCTCTTAAAAAAATCCATTTCTGTACTTTAAGGTGCGTTTGGTTGCCGCCGCTGCAGGCCACGCCTATGCTGCACCCTCACCAAAAATGTAGCGATGAATTCGTTCGTCTGACTTGCGGCGGCTTTTGGCATCAAAATACACGGGAATACGATGGCAGGGTCGCGGCACGCCGCAACTGCCGTAGCCAACCAAATGCGCGCCAAAAATGCGGCGCAAGCAGTGCAGCGCCGTGTGGCAAGGTGAGGCTACCGAACCAAAAGCGCCCTTAATCCCACCTTGACAAAACTTCTACTCTCTTTAGTGTCTTTCTAAAAAAAATGTTGACATTACATGATTCAACTTTTTTTTTCCAGAAAACATGTCGTTTTAGTATCCCTTGATTCCTTCCACATTTACTTCATTTACATGCTGATTTTATTATAACATGAAAAAAGTTCATTACGCAGCAATTGAGGCCAAATCTTTGGCCACCTGGACACCTAGTCATGGATACAAGTGGGAATACTGTCCAAAACTGAGACAGTGCCCGGTTGTCGTAGGGTCGGAACCGCGGCAAGCATTGTTGTTCGAGTCGGTGTCAGAGTATGTGTCTCCGGTGGCTCGGGTGGACTCAAGAACACAAGAATCACAGAGGGGACGTAACGGTCTATCCTGCTTCGAGCCGATCGGTGCCCTACTTCCAGCAGCTGATAATCCTTATACTCAAGAGCACTCAAAATCAGGGGTTACAACAAAGTGTAGAGAGATTTGGTGGGGGGTTAGCTCGGTGCTAATCCTAAGGTTGCCTCACCGTCGGTGGAATCTTCCCCTCATTGGAGAGAAGGAAGACGATGGATGCGGCGGAGGAGCTCTCGGTGCCCCTCTCTGGGTTGCCCTGCCCTCGGTGCTGAGCAGGAGCAGATCGAATGAGGAATGGAATCGAATGATCTGTCTTGAATCCTCTCTCCCCCCTAAGGTCCGACCTTATCCCTTATATACTGAGATAGTTCGGGTACATGGCGGTTTGGGGAGAAGTGTCTACTGTCTACATGCGCTGGAGTCTAGGAGGGTCTTGCAGCGGTGCTCTGTGGACCATGGTGGTGTCGTGGAGCCGAAGAAGCCTTGGGCGTCATCCGGCTACTCTGTTCTTACACTCTGCGTGTCAGGCTGTGTCGGCTTGGACCGGCCTCCCCCAGGTGGACCTTCTGGAGTCTTCTTGGTGGTGAATGAGGTCGGCTCTAGGGGCTGACGTGCGGGCCCGGGAGCCGCCCAGCCCCTGGAGGCCGAGGGGACTTGTATTCTTGTGTCACGCCCCATGCGTGACCCTATCGCGGGAGCGGCCGGCAAGGCCGCGCCTGGAGTGCAGCGTTTGGGAGCCCTCGAGCCTCGATGGCTCGGGGCTTGTCCTCCTGCACCCAGCCCTTGGCTGGCGTCATAGGTCGGGTAGGAGCTAGGGGCTAAGCATGGGTACGTCGTCAATCGGGAGCCTAAGGCTCGGGCGAGCCCCCAAGCCCTGAGCGGGGGCTGCGGCGTGCCCAGGCTCGGTCAGGTCTCTTTGGTCGGGAACCATTGATCCCGAGGCTTAACTTACCCATATGTTAGGATCTCATCAGGAGCCCCTAAGCCCTTCGTGGCCTCACTTAGCCTGGTTCATGATGGCGACGGAAGGTTGAATTCGATCTTCCGGTGACCGAGCTAGCCATGGTGGGGACGACCTCCGCTAACAAGAGTGCAATGCCCTATGTGGGGCCCTTCCCCTGGTGTGACAGGGGCACTCGGCTATCAAGGCCGAGCTGTAGAGGTGCTGATCCCTTCTAGTCCTATATCGCGTAGGTCTGTGGTCCGAGCGAGGGTTCGGTGAACTCGTCCGGGAGTTACCAACTCTAGGCCCGTGTGCACCCCTCCTTTCGGGCAGAGTCTGCCATGGGTCGGGTGATTGTTGGCATTTATTAATGCGCACAGATAAATCCGTAAGCGCATGGATACTGCTATAGCTTTCTCCCAAAAGTATTCCAAGTATCGTATCCACAGGGAAATGTGTGAGATTAATACAATCTAACTTAACCAGGGGTAGCAACAAGGCTAAGGATAAATAGGAGCGTAGAGAGGATAACTAAGGTTCTCTAGTTCTGACTTCGGTAAGCTATGTCTTCTACTATTCAACTAGAGATATTACTAGGGAAATACACCAGTATAGGATGCTTTCCTTCGTAACCGGGTCCTACTTGACCTACAAAGGGAGGTGGATTACAAAGGACTCAATGAGAGTGTCACACTTGCGGTCTAACGCTACCTCGTGATCTACCACCGGTCCGAAATGTAGGGTGTGTTGGCATTTCTTAGCATCACTCTTTACTAAGTTGTCATCCCTAGCAATGATGCCAGAAATGCGTTGTTGGTAATTATTGAGAACACTTGTAAATTTATATATATTAAGTATCCACAAGCGCACAGATAATATAGCATTGTAGCATTTCACCTGGGAGTATACCAGGTATCGTTATTTATATTTTACCACAGGGAGGAGTGGTGGGGTGGCTAGAGATATTGACAACTATGTATACTTATGATAAGATCATCAACTCTCATGCTTTAACAGGGGTAAGTCAAATGATAAATAAAAGACAAGTGTAAGGCATTGATAGTAATCTAGAGATAGAAATAGATACTCATAAATGTAGTATGGCTAGACAGGAGATTAATTAAGAGAAAAGATTCCTAAGTCATTTCTTATTTACTAAGTCTTTTGTATCTAGCTCTGTATCTATGCATAAGGAACATTAATAAGGAAGATCAAGAACAGAGCTTGACTCCCTTCGCAACCGGGTTCTACTTGTTCTACAAACGGGGAGTGGACTACAAAGGACTCAACGAGAATGTCACACTCACGATCTACCACATGGCCCAGAGTGTAGAGTGCATCCGTAGGTAAACAATATTTAAGCACCATGCTTACATAATGTCGACCACTTAACTCACTCGAGTATTGAGCTAAGCGCTTTGTGAACATATGCATAAATTCATCATCAATCATGACTATATCATGTATATTACCAAAGCAAACAAGGAACATAATAAATAGAAATATAGTATTGAAGTAGCACGAAGTCAAAATATAGAGGGATACAATGGCTTTACCACCCTCCAGACGGCGAATCCGGAATCCTGAGCAATAGCCCAACTCTACTTGAATCTTGCTAGCTAGCCTATACTAGAACTTGAAGAATTAGAGCTCTATTGTCTTCTCTCTAGAAACCCTAATTTATGATCTGATCTTGACTTAGATCGAATGCCTTAGGGAGGAGGGTAGGGGCTGGTATATATATAGGGGGATACATCAATTTTGGACCCTCGGATCAAACCAACTTTAAAGAATGGTGTAGATGCAATCTAGGAGGTGGTGGAGAATTGACGTTCGAAGCTGGGGCTGACATGTGGGGCCAGGTGGCCGACCGGCCCCACCTATCATCCTCCCATAGTCTGCTTCGAGGGGATGCCTTCTGGTGATCTCTATAACCTTCTAGAGCTATTTTTGTCGTGGATAATTGCGTTTAATTCTGACAATTGGGTCCACCTTGATGGATTTCTTAATAAACCCTGCTGAAAACACAGATTCACCAAAACTTGTAGAAATTGTTAGTTTAAACCCCTAAGTCTATGTTGGTGATCATTTTCATCCATTTATTCAAGTTATGTTGACGGTTCTTGATAGATGATAACTACCATCAACAAACTCTCCCAAGCTTAACCTTTGCTCATCCCTGAGCAATGCTAAACTCAGCAATAGATCAGGAGTTGCCTCAATGTTTTCACTTCTCAAAAGTACACATGCGTTCAATAAAAAATTCTCCTCCGGATTAGAATAAACTGATCTGACTTTCAAACTTACCCATATTACCTTCAACCATGGGGCTTGTAGCCTCCACTTGGGTCTTCAGCAATTCAAAGACAGAATGATCAAGTCAAGCACTATGTCTCAAGTTCTTTGCTCAACCATTATTTCGGAGTTTTTGCAAGTTTTCAAAATAAAACTAAGAGATTTCGTTATATGACACTCTCAAGTCTCTCAAAATATATGGTATTTATGGATCCTCACCATGGCAATAATGATGTTATGCCTTTCTTCCTACAACTAAAGCTTATGTGGTGCTCATAGGAATGGTGATAACATGAAAGAGCATACTTGTAATGCATATATTATAAAGTCAAACAACGGATCCAAAGAGAGTTGAGTCATACAATCAAATCAAGATGTGCATCTGTGTGGAGTATATGGTGGTTAGCCTAATTCTACTATGCTCCCTAAAAAACTTATCTCCCTTTTGAAACTTGGAAATATTTGCAAGAAAACATGGGCTATCTTATTCATCTCTCTTTTTTTTCAGGCGGGCATCTAAGTACCCTTTGTTTTGATAATTTCGACACTTGTCCATTTTTTAATACTTTTTCTTCTTTCTTTTTTTATGAATAACTTTTGCATAGCTCATGCCTCTTCTCTGCATAAAACTTTTGAGAGATAGCAACATGAACTCGGAGCATTTTATTTGGTGGAAAACCTATCAAACATATTTTTAGCGTTTACTCCCGGTGTACGAGTAGAACATTTTTAGGTGGATCTAGATGGAATGCATGTTATTGCACCTACCCCTAGTGTAAGAGTAGTACATATGTGGGTGGTGTGTACGTGATCTTGATTTTAAGAGCATGACAAACCTATCATAAGGATCAACAAAGCTTGACCAAACTCAATACAAAACAAGTAGCATATATGAGTGGAAGTTTTTCCTAGCCTAAATATCATGTTTCGCTCTGGTAGGAATTCAAGCTTTGTCATACAGGAACTCATCATATAGCATTTTTATATTTTTTTTCGAAAAGAAATCTCCAGAATGTAGTATCACTTGGAACAAGATAAATAGCAGCTCAGACCTTCTCATATCATATTCGTCAATTACCTAGACTTAGATCAAGCATATGCTACCCACGAGTTTCAAGTTCAGAGTAAATTCTTATATTCCAAACAGTCATATCTAGAACTTGGGAGAATTCATGGCTGAAAACTAGGTACTTGAAAGGAATTATAACAGAGCAACTATTCATCATTTCCATTATGAGAGATCATCTTCAAAGTTCTTTCTTAAAAACAGAATTTAAAGCAAACTTTATACACACTCTTTTTATTATTTTTAGATCACACCTTACTAATAAAAAATAAAGACAATTTTTTTATTTTATTTTTAGTTATGCAATTTTTAATAAGACAAACTCGAAAATAAATAAAGGAAAGAAATAAAATACTAGAAAAGAAAAACTTACTTAAGATAAATGGGGGATCCTCCTCCACTAAGCCGGGTGTTGCTGCAATCGTTTAGAATGGCAGGTCGAAGTTGAGCTTATGGAACAAGTAGTTCCAGTTCTCATTGTCTTGCTGCTGGTGCTGATGGATGTTAGTTATGGCGTCTCCCATGTTTGCTTGCCACTAAGAGTGCTGGTGCAAGGTGTTCTAGATGGCATGTTGGGTCTCTTCAATGGTGGCCCACCTGGTGTCGAGGCGGACATGATCCATCTGCTGGTCATGGTAGCCCATCTATTGATCATTTTAGCCACGGGGAGAGAAAGACATATGTTCTCCTTGGTGGCCACTTGAGACTTCTTCATAGTACTATGGCTGGTAGTTGGGGAAATTCCCTTCTTGCTAGTGCTCACTCAGAGCCTACTGCCAAGAGCCTTCAGAGTGATGAGGAGAGGACTGCTCCCAACCAGCATGCTCAGGCTAGAACACACTGGAAGGTCCCGCTTGATCCTAGCCTGCATAGTTGGTGAAGGCCGGTCCTTCTAGAATTGGGTCATCGCCGCGGTATCGAGGCTACGGTGCACGAGTTATTCTTGCGGAGGCACTCCTGCAGGGTGCCGCCTCCTTAACCTGCAAGTTGAAAGTGAAAGCATTCATAGTATACAAACCGAGATCCTGGTTAGGTAATAGAATCTCGTTTGTGTACCCAAGATACATCATAACAAGTTGCCCATTTTCTTTCTTTTTCAACATGTGAGCCTTAAGAAAATAGTCATAATCAATGTACTCGGGGGGAATATCAATGGGAGAAATTAAAGCATTTTCTAGCAGACCCAAATTCTAGGCAATGCAAGTGACCATGGAGGTACACTCAACATCACCCTTGAGCCCCTAAACTTCCTTCCATTGATTCATCATGAATTTAACAGGTGAAACTTTCCTCCTCTTCACCATAGCATACAATAACTTAAGATCATCTACCCTTATGGTGCGAAAGTCAGGTCTAGGAAACAAAGAAAATCCTATCCACTTATGCATGAACCGCAGTGTAGGGTGATGGATGTCATTAGTACGTGGATGGTAAATGTTAGGTTTTCTAGAAGTTTCTCTCCCGAATTTTGCCTTATCAAAATCTTGTAGAGTAGAGTCTACGTCATCTACGCACTATGCATTAAAGCCTAGAAGCAAACTAAACTCCGTCTAGGGGACAGAAAATTCTTTCCTAAAGAGTCTAAATTTTACTTCAGTATCGGTGGTTTGTAAGGTGCATAGAAATTCCACAGTTAAGAGTTTAGACCATTGCTCATGGATATTCCAAATATCATCCCATCCAACAGCTCTAAATATGAAGTCGAATTCAACATCCATACCTATGGCTTGCAGAAGGGCGGGATCATAGGCAGTAGTAAGAACAAACCTTCGGCTTTTCAACTGCTTGAAGGCATCTTTCTCTGTCTTGTTCTGCAACTTGAGGTGCTTCTCCTCTAGCAGGATGTTCCTCTCAACTGATGAGGGCGGTGGCGACACTCCGACAGCGGGGTGGGGGGGGGGGTGGAACGTTGATCTGCATGTCAACGCTCGCCCTAGAAGAAGAGCTTCTCGTAGAACGGGATGATCCCACGCGCTTGAGCTTGGTAAAAAACTTGCTCATCTTCCTGCAAAAATCAACAAATGACAAAACTCGTGGAATGGGTTAGAAATATAAAATGTCAGCAGTTAGCCGTGTGAAAGTCAATCGTCCGAGGGTTAGTCATTCTTGATTGCGTATGAATTTTCTAATCAGAACTTTGAAAGAACTTCTACCCTTAATTTCATTAATTTTTCCTCCTAATTTTGGCAGCACTTCTATGCTTAACCTTTCTCACTCTTCTTAATTCCAACAATACTTCTTCGAAGTGAATTAACAAACTATGAAATTGGAGTTTGGAATTTTGAACTTGGGATGCTGGATTGCAGCTGTGGTTGAGGCTGAGAGCAAGCAGGAGGGGTGCCATTTATAAGCGGTGGTGGCATGGGCCGGCCGACCAAGTGGTGGGGCCGACCGGCCCTCCTTGGGCCCACTTGAGTTTTGGCATGGGCCGGCCGACCAAGTGGTGGCATGGTGCCTTGCTTCATGCTTAAGCAAAATATCTGCTCTTTCAGTGGAGGTGCACTCAGAAATGGCCGGTGGAGAGTGAAGATGGTGATGGAAGTGATATGTGGTGGTTGAGTGGGTCCCAAGTGTCTCCTATGGGTCCCGGTTGCTTGTATTTCTACCGTATACACATGTATATATATGCAATGCAAAAATATTTTATGATACTATGAAATATAAGAAGATGAATAGATGGCATATTTTTTAAAATTTTAAAATTTTTACGCCTCCACGGTAAATATCCTTTTGAGTTTTTACACTCCATAAAGATTATTTACATGGGGCTTGAATTTTATATTGCCATGGTGAAAATTTTTATTTTATTTTTGCAAATGTAGAAAAGTAAATATGATAAGGTAAAAGTAAAAAAGTAAATATGGATAACTACCGATTTTACCTCCCGACGAGGGTTCATAATTTTAAGTTCGCCAAACCGGACTTCTCCAGTCTTTTTCATTCTTTGGATGCATCATTCGGTCCCGGAGATGGAGACCTTGACGGTTGTTCTTGCTTCTCTTGCCATTCTAATTTTGAGCATTGTTCTGGTCTTGGCTTGAAGGTGAATCGTTCTTCCTTCCCATTAATATGGAATTTGATTTCTCCAGCTTCGACATTAATGTGTGCATTTGTAGTGCTAGGAAAGGTCTCCCAAGTATGAGGGGTGTCTTCATGTCTTCCTGCATATCAAGTACTACAAAATCCACTAGAACAAAGAAGTTTCTTATTTTTACCGGAATATTCTCAGTGATTCCTGCAGGGTAGCGAGCCGATTGGTCGGCTAGTGCAGGCACATCGATGTTGGTGTGAGTGTTGAATAGTTAAGCTTGTTCAAAACCTTCTTGGGCATGGCACTAACGCTGGCGCCAAGATCACATAGTGCATTTTCAAAATTCTGGTTTTTGATCGAACAATCAATAGTGGGACATCCTGGATCCTTCTTGTTGATAGGTGATGCATTCAGGATGGCCGCACTACACTCCTCCATTAACTTGATTACCTCAGTAGTGGGCAGTGGTCTTTTGTTGTTCAAAATGTCTCTAATGTACTTTGCATAGGTGGGTACCTGTATGGCATCTAGCAGATGAATATTGATATATATCTTCTGAATTACCTCTACGAACTTACCAAACTGCTCATCCATTTTAGCCTTCCGATTTATGTGTGGAAATGGTAGGAGGGTGGTGTCGTGAAAATCTTGCATCGATCTCCTGTGCTTGTGGCTCAACTTCTTCTACTTCATCGTCCTTCTTCTCCTCTTATACTGCTACCGATATCTTACCTGTCCTTGTCGGATATGGTGGATCACGAGTAGACTTGACACCTCTTGTGGTTATGGCATTGACCTTTTCAAGGTTAGTGGCAAATGGCAAAGCAACGTCCAACTGGGCTAATTGTGATTCTATCTTTTTATTATGGCTAAATTGGTCTTTTATGGTAGAAGAAAACTTTTCATTTTAGTATTTATGTTTTCTAGGACCTTATCATTAAAAACAAGCCTTTTAGAAATGTTCTCATTAATTTTGGCTTGTTCTAAGATCAGATCTCTCAAGGATGGTTGCTTGGAACTAGAAGAATTATTGTAATTTCCTGGGTACTTACCTTGGTAATTTGATTGTTGTTATTATTGCCCCCATCCTTGTCTCTGTTGTTGTGGAGTAGAATTGTTGATGACAATGTTTGCATCCTCTTGATTTTTAGGGAAATTAACCCCAAATATTCTCCACATATGTTTTGGGAATTAAAAGCATCTTGAATAGCTTGACGATCTTTCTTGTAATTGGCTCGCTGTTCGAGCCAATTTAATAAGACATCCATCTTGGTTGACAGTGCACACACCTCTTCTGGTTCTTCTTCGCTCTTATTGCATGATTGGATATTGCATTGAGTCCAGCCTTGATTAGAAGCTATCTTTTTCATAGGGGTTTCAGCTTTTTCAAGAGTGAGTGACATGAATGCTCCTCCAACCAGTGGCGGATGTAGGATGGGAACAAAGGGGGGGGGCTAAATAATGAAGATTTAGGGATAGGGCTAGAGATTAATGGTGATTTGAGGCTAAGTAACCATGGTCTAATGAAGAAATCAGGCTCACTAGGGGGGGGGCTGTAGCCTCGACAACCCCCTTTGGATTTGTCGCTACCTCTAGCAGTTGCATCAAGTTGTTCATAAGCTTTCTGAATTAATCCATGGTAGAAGCCTTGCATAAGCAACCAATCTTCCATCCCATGACGAGGATAGTATAAAATGTATCCTTAAAAACATTCCCATGCCTTTAGAATGGTTTCTCCTTTCTGCTGTTGGAAGTTGGAAAATTTTCCTCTTAAGGCATTTGGTTTTGCCTATAGGGAAGAACTTTGCTAGAAAGGCTTTTGAACATTTTGCCCATGTATTGATGTCATCTTTGTTGGCGTAGAACCACTGCTTTGCCCTTCCCACTAACGAGAATGGAATTAAGTGGAGTAGTATGATATCTTGAGCGACATCCTTAATGACAATTGTGCTGCTAATCTCCAGAAAATTCTGAAGATGAGCACTAGCATCTTCGTGTGCCTTTCCGCTGAATGGGGTAGCTTGCACCATGTTGACGAGGCTTGTCTTGAGCTCAAACTCAAGGTTATTAGTTTTGAGTGTTGGTCCAGTGTGGATGTTCTCAGTACTTGGAGCAGAGAATTCGCATAGTGTCTTTTTAAGCCATAGCTTTAGAAACTGGTGTTGAGCTGCCTCTTGATTGGTCTAATTGTGATTGATGGAATTTGTTGATGGATCAGAACCAATCCTGCAATACCCTATATAAGATATGAACAAAGACAAACAAGGGTAAGTGTCGCGGGGTCAGAACCATGGCAAGCATGTTGTTCGAGTCGGTGTCGGAGTATAGGTCTCTGGTGGCTCGGGTGGACTCAAGTACACAAGAATCAGTGCCCTACGTCCAGCAGCTAATGATCCTTATACTACAAAGCACCCAAAATCGGGGGGTTACAATAGGGTTATAGAGAGATTTGGTAGGGGGTTAGGTAGGTGCTAATCCTAAGGTTGCCTCACCATCGGTGGAGCCTTCCCCTCATCGGAGAGGAGGAAAACGACATGATGCGATGGGGGAGCTCTCGGTGGCCCTCCATGGGTTGCCTCGCTCTCAGTGCTGAGCATAGGCCAAGGAATGGAATAGAATGATCTGAGTTCTGGTGATCGTCCCCCCTTCTAGGTCCGACCTTACCCCTTATATAGTGAGATAGATCGGATACATGGTGGTTTGGGCGAACTAGTCTACTGTCTACATGCGCCAGAGTCCAGGAAGGCCTTGCAGTGATGCGCTGTGGACCATGGCGGTGTCGTTTTAGTATTCCTTGATTTCTTCCATGTTTACTTCATTTACATGCTAATTTTTTATAACATGAAAAAAGTCCATTACACAACAATTGAGGCCAAATCTTTGGCAACCTGGACACCTAGTCATGGGTACAAGCTGGAATACTATCCAAAACTGAGACAATACCCGATTGTCGTGGGGTCAGAACCGAGGCAAGCATTGTTGTTCGAGTCAGTGTCAGAGTACGTGTCTCCGGTGGCTCGGGTGGACTCAAGAACACAAGAATCACAGAGGGGACGCAATGGTCTATGCTGGTTCAGGCCGATCGGTGCCCTATGTCCAGCAGCTGATGATCCTTATACTCAAGAGCACCCAAAATCAGGGGGTTACAACAGAGTGTAGAGAGATTTGGTAGGGGGTTAGCTCGGTGGTAATCCTAAGGTTGCCTCGTCCCTGGTGGAGTCTTCCCCTTGTCGGAGAGGAGGAAGACGATGGATGCAGCGGAGGAGCTCTCGGTGCCCCTCTCTGGGTTGCCCTGCCCTCGATGCTAAGCAGGAGCAGATCAAATGAGGAATGGAATCGAATGATTTGTCTTGGATCCTGCCTCCCCCTAGGGTCTGACCTTATCCCTTATATCCCGAGATAGGTCGAATACATGTGGTTTAGGGAGAAGTGTCTATGGTCTACTTGCGCCGGAGTCCAGGAGGGTCATTGAGTGGTGCTCTATGGACCGTGGCGGTGTCATGGAGCCGAAGAAGCCTTGGGCGTTGTCCAACTGCTCTGTTCTGACACTCTGCATGTCAGACTGTGTCGGCTTGGACCAGCCTCCCTCAGGTGGACCTTCTGGAGTCTTCTTGGCGGTGAAGGAGGTCGGCTCCAGGGGCTAACACGCGGTCCTGAGAGCCCTCGAGCCTTTGGAGGCCGCTGGGAAGCTTTCTCTTGTTGTGTCACACCCCATGCGTGACCTTGTTGGGAAAGTGGTCGGCAATGCCGTGCCCAAGGGGCAGCGCCAGGGAGCCCCCAAGCCTCGGTAGCTCGGGGCTTGTCTTCTTGTGCTCGGGCCTTGGCTGGCATCGTTCACCAGGTAGGTGCCAAGGGTCAGACCAGAGTGTCAGTGTAGATTAGGAGCCTAGGGGCTCAGGCAAGCCCTCGAGCCCCAAATGGAGGTCGCGGCGGAGTCTGGCTCGGCCAGGTTTCTTCTCAGAGGGTGCGCGCAAGCATACCCGATGGTTATAGGCCCCGAGCCCCTAGGCGATCCTAGAGGGGTCGGTCAGGGGGTCTTCTTTGTTCAGGAACTATAGGACCCAAGGCTTAACATACCCATATGTTAGGATCTTATCAGAAGCCCTCGAGCCCTTCATGGCCTCACTTGGCGTGATGGCGACGAAGGACTAAATTTGATCTTTTGGTGACTGAACCCTCCTTGGCGGGGATGGCTTCCACTAAAAAGGGTGCTATACCCTTCTTGGGGCCTTCTTCTCCCATGTGATGGGTGTTGCTCGGCTATCAAGGCCGGGCGATGATGGTGCTGAGCCCTTTTGTGAGTCTATGTCGCACAGGTCTTCGACTCGAGCGAGGGCTTGGTGAACTCGCCTGGGAGTTACCTTCCTTAGGCCTAGGGGCGCCCTTCTTTTTGACCAGGACCTACCATGGGTTGGGTGATCAAGAGCATCTGGGCTCTAGCTCAGGGCCAACTGATCATCCGGAGCGCTAGGCCCTTCTAAAGGCTGTGGCAGCAGGTCCTAGTCCTCTCAAGCCAGCCTTCTGGGGCTGACCTTCTACGGCCATAGATGGGAGCGTGCTGATCCTTGGACAGAGGCCCTTGTTGGGCCCACTACTCAGCGGCTCTTGACCCAACTCTAGGGAGATGGTTGGTTTTGGGGGATGCTCCACCCAAGTGCCCATCGTTCAGGGGATCAGGTTGCTCCATCTGGGGAGCTAGCGCAGCCCCCAACGCTGTTGTGGGGCCTCCCTACTAGCGGGAGTGGCGGCTTCTAGGCACGTCCCTTTTGCTAACGTCTCGCGTAGGCAGTGGATGTCATCTAGGCCATCATGCTTGGTGGAGGAGTTAAGGCATGCACCCCCATGTCGTCCCACTTTGTCAGGGAGATGGGATGTCGGGGCCACATGGAGCAGAACTGGTGGAGGAGAAGCCACGGCACTTGGTTCGCATGGATCCATGCTGTTGATGGTAGCCGATGGGCCCGAGGTGAGTCAGATCGCCTCAAGTCCCATGAGGAGGCATGCGTGGAGTGGGCGGTGCGTGTGTGGGTTGGTTCAATAGGGTCGAGCCAATAGGGAGGTGACGGTTCACCTCTGCCTTGGGTCTGTCAACCGCCGCCACGCTGTACGGTCATGCGTGGGATTGTGGGAGCATGGCAACCACCGCTTGTAGAGTACTAAAGTGGAAGTAAAAGAGGTGGAGTTACCTTCTGCTTCCGATGAAACCATTCCCCTTCCAAAAATCCTCAGCCTTCACCTGCCTTGGCGTGCCCACTCGCCGTCGCTTGCTTCTGCTTGCCTTCCCCCATGTCAGAATGGGAGCCCCTGGGGGTGACTAAGGTGGAGATCCAGAGGATGGAGGAGGGCGGCCTAGCCTCGAAGAATGCCCTAGTGGTGGGCTGGCGCGCTCCTATCGTCGGGGTGCTGGCATCGGCGCCCGATGACTAGGAGATCGTCTCCTTCACCGACTTCCACGGGCTGGGGCTTGGCCTCCCTCTACACCCCTTCATGTAGGGCTTATGTTCTTCTATGGTCTCTGTCTTCACGACCTAACACCGGAGGGGATCCTCCACATCGTGACCTTCATCACGCTGTGCGAGGCATTCTTCGGGATCGCCCCCCACTTCGCCTTGTGGAGGTGGGTGTTCTAGGTGGTGTCGTTGTTTCTCAGCGGCATGTTCCCAACAGCTGGGGGTGCCTGGATCTAGGTGCATCTGCATGCTGCTGGCCAGTACCTTGCTCTCGCCCGCCTACCGAAGAGCGGGAGGACGCCCTCGGGGCCACCAAGGACGTCCGAAGGGAGGTCAAAGAGGAGCGGTTGGCGGTGATGACGGTGGATAACATCCATGATGCGGCGTAGGTGGAGGTGGCCCGTCTGAGGACGGAGCTCGAAGGTATGGGTCAGTCCCTTTCCCTCTTGCTTCACGCCGGTGCCGGCCTACGGGCCATGTTCCCGATGTTCGGTCTTGACACTCCACATCCTTATTGATGGAGAGTCAAGGATGGAGGTCCGCCGCTTGACGGAGCAACTTCATGGGGCCTAGGAGTAGGCAGGCAGGTTGTGGGCCCACCTCGAGTCCTGGGGCGCTATTGGTATAAATTAATGCACACAGAATAATCCACAAGCGCACGGATAATATACCGATGTAGCACTTCACCAGTAGTACCTAGTTTTATATTGAACTCGAGGAAATGTGTGTGAGAATAACCAAATCTAACTTAACCCAACTTCATAATCAAGGGTAGATAATAGAAGCGTAGAGGAGACTGCTAAGGTCTTCTAGTTCTAACTTTGGTAAGCTTTGTCTTCTATTGTTTAATTCTAGAGATATTACTATAGAAAACACAGGCATAGTATGTTTCCTATAGTAACAAGGTCTTGCTAGGCCTACTAATGGGAGGTGGACTACAAAGGATTCAACGAGGCTATAAAAGTCACCCTCGCGAGCTACCACAAATCTGGAAAATAGGGTACATCCACGAGTAACGAGTCTAAGCACCACGCTTACACTACGAATACTACTTTAACCCAGGAGCTATAAGGATTAAAGTACTCAAAAGAGAGTCACAAACCTGAAGAACAATATGAACAAGATGCTTACTTGAATTAGAAGTTGATTACCAAAGAAATCTCAGAAGCAAGCTCAAGAAGAACTTGATTCCGTAGGGTACAAGCCGTAGAGAGAGCACCGATAGGCTGGGACTCCTCCGAAACTCTTCCCTCTCACTCTATCTCTCTATCTCTAATACAATACTAGGTACTATTGAATACTAATCTTCTCTTGATTGCTAGCTCTGATCCTGGTGGAGATATAGATTAGGGTTTCTAGCTCTTAGGTTCTCAAGATCTAACTTGGCATGCTCTGGAGGGGGGGTGTAGGCAGGTATATATAGGCCGGAGCATCAATCCTGAGCCCTTGGATCAAAACGACTTGAATAAATGGCAGAGATGCAATCCTTAAGTTGGTGGAGAACCGACATAGCAACGGGAGACTAACATGGGGGGCCCATAGGCTGACCGGCCCCACATGTTAGGGGTACAGGCTTCGCTTTGGTGGGGAGCCTCCTGGAGTCTTCTAGAGTCTTCCCACATTGTTTACGCGATGGGATTTCGTAATTTCCTTTGACGAATAGGTCCTCCTCGGTGGTTTTCTGATTAAATCCTGCTGGAAACACAGATTCACCAAAACTCTTGGAATTTGTTAGTTTAAACCCCTAAGTCTACATTGGTGATCCATTTTGGCCATTTATATAAGTTATATTGACGGTTTGTGATGAATATTAACTACCGTAAAAAAAACTCCCCCACATTTAGGCTTTTACTCGTCGTCGATAAAAGGATGGATTACTTAAGACATAACCTTAGGACAAGACATCAACATAAAACCATTCCCAGTCATACATGCTCTATAGGATTCAAAGTGTCTACCATAAAACTTTGGGTGGTTGAAGAATGGAACAACTTGAAATAGATCACCATCTTCCTTTAGTCAAGTCAATTGGAGAAACATTTTAAGATTTTTGAAAACAAAACATAGCTTACCTTCGTCTTTTGTAGTACTCTCAAATCACTCTATATATATGGTATTTCTGGATCCTCACCAAGGCATTAATGACTTTTGCCTTCTCTTTACCTACTTCTAAAAGCTTATGTGGAGCTCATGTAGGAATGAATATGAGAACATACTTGTGTTTACACCAAAATTTGGAAAAGAAGAAAGTGGGAACTCGAAGCTTCTAAAATTGTATCATCAAGGAATCGATCAGATGTTAATCGATATCGGCTAGTTTTGATGTAGTGTCGGAATCGGCTATTTTATGGATGACGTCAGCAAACAACGTCGATGGACTACGTACAGATGGTGTCGAGGGAAAATATGTCGGACTCTACAAAAAGGAAAAGATTAGGGTCCAAGTTATGTTTAAGTTAGGAATGTTTTCTTTTGATCCAAGAATTGTAATGAGTCGTATTTGAGTAGGATTCATGTTTAGGTTTCGGGTATAAATATTGGACCCTAGTTATTGTACAAAAAAAACAAACAACCAATCAATCAATACAATTACTTTTCTAGCTTCACGCCAACCCTTAGGAGTAGGAGTACTGTAGATCTCAATGAGTTCTTCAACAAGCAGGGCTGCATCGACCGATCGACCTCTGGCTTGTCTGTGAGTACTATCACGACTTGTATCATACCTGTAAAGTTGCATCAGCCGATTGATCTTTTATGAGTATAATATAAGTTAGTTATCGATCTGTATCATTATTTATAAGGCCGCATCAGCTGATTGATCTCTTACGAATCATAATATAGATCAAAGTTATTGTCTTGTGTTAAATAAATTGTTGTTTAACACAATATCACTAGTTATCGAATCTGCTAAGATTAGTTAGATTTTCCTTGCTGTTTTTGGTTGATTTACCAGTTATCGATCTTGTTATAATTAATGTTCCATTAATTATAACAAATCACTTGATTGAGATAGAGATAGATCGGCATCATATCATCACAATTGGTTGTCTTCTAGTCTGGTCACACTTTGAATCTCATAATTGATGCCTTAATTCTGCTAGATCGGCTATTTTATTTCTATTCCAATCAAACATAGTACGCATTCTGCTAGATCAACATGTTTCAATCTTGGATAAACTCACTAGTTAATGAGATCTAATCTAATGACACTACCCTAGCTGCATCGATCCGGTCGAACCTCACTAGTAAGACTTTGGATTAGAGATCATTGCTTAGTGGTTTTGTTCATGATTGAGATATGTACTCTGTTTATTTGCTATGTATGCATCGGCTATTTTAGCCGATTCGCCTGTGCTTTCACACATATAGCATGTTTTTCATGAACCTGTCGATATATAGATGGTTTTATAGATTCCTTGGTTTTAGTTTGTTATCATTATCATAGCTGTATCAATTCGGTCGAACCCCACTGTTGATGGTAACAGATTAGATTCAGAGCATTTGTAGATTTATTTGTACTAGACAGTCGATTTGTTCGCATGTTATATCTTTTCTTGTTAAACTAATCGGCTCAATGCTTTACACTGGTTATATCCATCTAGCTGATCATGTTTCTTTATATTACTTATATCTGGGTGTATTGTACTTGTTATCATAAACCAATCATGACACACAAGCATCATAGTCCTTAACAGTTGATTTCTTCTCATATCGGGTATTTAGTCGATTCCCCTGTTTGGCTGCTCTTGAAGCAGCATACTTGGAACTGTCTGGGCAAAACTAGCATGTTTCATCCTAAATTATTGATAAGCTTTCTCTCCTTATCAATTGTAGGTCAAATTGACTAGCACACCTTTAGGATTTTTAGGATCGACTGGTCCTATGTTGAAGCCAAGCAGATCTCCAATCTTATTTCATTTAGATCGTCCGGCTTGCTGTGTGTTGGTTGCATTGCCACATTTTTGTGCCAACACACTTTTTGGCATGCCCAGTGGGACCACAATTGTCATGGCAGCTCACAACAGTAGGGACATTCTTATGGTACCTTATGAAGACTTATTTAATGAGTATAAAGATGTCATTAGTAAGGCTATAGAGGAGTTTTAGAACAAATATTTGTTGTCCTATACAAAGACACGTGAAAATAAAGTTATTCAGAAAATCCACTACCAAGAGTTTTGATATATGGGCAGTCAGAAATAGATGAAGCTGATGATAGACGTTTCTTTGTGGATGCTATCAACAAATCTGTTTATGATGCCATGTTGAATCATAATACAACTTTCTTGAACACATTCCATAATACCATGAAGAAGATGTTTCATGGATATCCAATTGATCAGATTGGACCGACTTATTATAACATTCCATATCCGTCAACTCAGAGGACTAATCAAGCCGGTACTACACATCAAGAAGCAGCACTAGCTGGCAATGATGATGTCCAGGCAGTTTAGACCTCATCTGAGCAAGTTCAGAATACTATTACTAATCAGATATAGTATAATCCTAGATCATCAGTGTAGCATGTACAACACTGATCAATTCAAAGGACATCAGGCCAAATACCATCGTCGGCTAAAAAATAGCATCATCACTTCAAAGGATTCATAGAGATACAAATCCCAACATTTATAATCAGAGGCTTCAAGTAGCAAATCAGCAAAGGACTCAACAGATAGAGATTCCACAAGGATATTATTATGAGACAGATTGTAATACCCTTCACATGATTCCAAATTTAGGGTATCAAGGTACCCAAAATTTTAATCCGCAGATGGGTCAGCAATTGCAAAGAAATCCAAATTCAAATGCCGATGAATTGTTGCTCCAAATAACTAAAATGATGAAGAATCAGTTTGGTTTAAAACCAAAAGGGCAGACCTTTTCGTACAAACGTCCATATCCAGAGTGGTATGATTTGGTTGCTCTTCCTACGAATTACAGGCTTCTAGAATTTGCTAAGTTCACTGGTCAAGATAGTACAAGTACAATAGAACATGTCAGTCAGTATCTTACTCAGTTGGGTGAAGCATCCATTGAAGAAGCTCATCGAGTTCATTTCTTCTCTTTGCCCCTCTCAGGACCAGCTTTCACCTGGTTTTCATTGTTACCAATTAATTCTATTACCAATTGGACTGACCTGGAGAAGAAATTTCATATATATTTCTATACTAGGACAGGAGAAAGGAAAATCATAGATTTGACGACCATAAGGCAAAGAACTAATTAATTGGGTGCTGAGTTTCTTTAGAGGTTCCGAGAAATGAGAAATTTGTGCTTTTCATGGAATCTGACTGATGATCAACTAGCTGCTTTGGCCGTTCAAGGAATGTTGCCAACATGGAGAGAAAAACTGCTTGGGCAAGAGTTTGGCAATTTAGGTCAGTTGGCTCAACGGGTGGTAGCACTTAATAGCCAATTCTAGAATATGCACAGAGATACCCAATTCTCAAAGAATACCACAGTTGCTGAAGCTTTTAATCCATATTTAGCTGATGATGATAGTGAGGATGATGAAGAAGAGGAGATTGCTGTAGCCGAATGGAATTAGGGTAAGAAGATAGTGATGGTTCCAAATCCTTGGGGAAAAGGAGTTGAAAAAAGTTATGATTTTGACGTTAGAAAATCAGACAAGCTCTTTAATTTCCTGCTTGAGAAAGGATAGATCAAATTGCCCGCCAATCATGTTATATTACCTCCTGGTCAGTTGAAAAATAAGAAGTTCTGCAAATTTCATAACACTACTTCTCATTCTACTAATGAGTGCAGAATTTTTCAGCAACATATACAGAGGGCTATTCAGCAAGGGAAGCTTAAATTTAATACACCTCGGAAGATGAAAGTTGATGATAATCCTTTCCCAAAAGATCAGAATATGGTTGATACTAAGTTGCTCAATGGGAAGACTAAAGTCCTGACATCAACTAGGGCAAAAGAAATTGGAACAGTTGATCCAAAGATGCAAATATCGGTTGATGAATATAGGGAAATTAAAAGGCGTCATGACCAACAGAAGCGTCGATATGAGCTAGGAGAGACGTCAAGAAACAGGGCGATTAGGCCGCGGGTTACATCTCGAATTTTGTTGAATAAATGACAACGACAGAAACAAAAGGATTATCAACGTTGGTTAGAAGAGAAAGAATATCAGCGTCGACAAGAAGAGGAGAGGTATGAAAGAAAACAAGCTGAATCACATTGGAACTATCCCTTTTTCAGACATTATTGGAATGAAGATTTGAAATTGCCTACTAGAAATAATTGCCCAGAGTGTAGGGAACAATATTGTGGGTTTAGGCAATCTCAAGCCAATCGCCAGTCTATCCATGCTCGAATTAAGTATCATCATGATAATATGGATTGGCGTTTAAAAAATAGAAGTGTTCATGATCGGCTTGGGAAGTGAGTTGTTGATCAAAATTGGGTTGATTATGAAGAAGGTGATGAGGAAGAGTATGTTTGGTAGGAAGGGCAATGGTGTCTAGAAGGTTTAACAAGAAGTCAGAAAAAGAAGGGTACAACGCTTAAGGAATAGAGAGCTAGAACATGCTCAGAAATCTGGTAAACCTCAAGTATGGCGTGCTAAACAAACAACCGATAAGGGTCAACCATCAGCTAATATTTAAATGGCTTTTCTTTTGCCATAAGAATTTAGAGCTCCAGCAGATCAAGAAGTCTATTCAGATTTTGATGAATCGGTGCTTCTGTTAATCTTATGCCTTATACTACTTTTTGCAAGCTTGGTAAGGGACCAGGAGATTTGATTGAGACTGACATGATGCTTAACGATTTTGGGGGTAATGCATCCAAGACCAGGGGGGCAATAAACATTGAATTAAGAATTGGAAGTAAGACTTTGCTCACTACATTCTTTGTCATTGATGAAAATGGTTCATATAGTTTACTCCTTGGTCTTGATTGGATTCATGTAAATTATTGTGCACCATCGACTATGCATCAATGCTTGATTCAGTGGCATGGAGATGATGTTCAGCTAGTTCATGTTGATGATTCTATGAGTATAGCAACAGCTGACCCAATGTATTAGGAGCTAAAAGATTTCGAGTGTTTTTCTAGCAAGCGATGGGAAGGTGGCTTCATTAAGATCAATGATGAAGGCCAACAGCTGATCCAAGCAGTCGGCTCTGAGAGTTTGTTTTAATAGATAATCCAATAGATGGTACAGATGGTAAACTAGGACATGGTTTTACGTCGGCCAATGAATTAGAGATAGATATTGGTTCTGGAGATAGGCTTAGGCCGACGTATGTAAGTGCTAAGTTGGATCCTAAGTATAAGAGAGAGTTGATAGATTTATTAAAGTAATTTAAAGATTATTTTGCTTGGGAATATTATGAGATGCCTGGTCTAGATCAATCAATTATTGAACATCGGTTGCCAATCAAACCTGGATATCGGCCATTTAAATAAGCTCTGAGGAGATTTAACCCAAATGTTCTTGATGATATCAAAAAGCAGACTGAAAGATTATTAGAAGCAAAATTTATCCGACTGTGCCATTATGCAGAGTGGATATCGAGTGTTGTTCCTATGTATAAGAAAAATGGAAAGTTAAGAGTTTGCATCGATTTCAGAGATCTGAACAAGGCTACACCCATGGATCGTTATCCGATGCCAATAGCTGATATGTTAGTAGATGCAGCAGCCGGGCACAAGGTTATTAGTTTTATGGACGGCAATGCAGGATATAATCAAAAATTTATGGCTGACGAAGACATAGCAAAAACAGCTTTTAGGTGCCCTAGCGCAATTGGCTTCTTTGAATGGGTTGTGATGAATTTTGGTTTGAAGAATGCTGGTGCGACTTATCAGTGGGCAATGAATTATATTTTTTCATAAGTTGATCGGTAGGATTATTGAAATTTACATTGATGATGCGGTGGTGAAATCTAAAGGGTACAGAGAACATCTAGCTGATTTGCGGGAGACTTTGAAGTGCACAAGAAAACATGGTTTAAAGATGAATCCTAATAAGTGTGCCTTTGAAGTATCAGCTGGATAATTTTTGGGTTTTATGGTCCACGAGAGAGGAATTGAAATTGGTCAAAAAAGTATGAAAGCAATTGATGAGGCAGTACCTCCGACTACTAAAACAGAGTTACAATCTTTGTTTGGTAAGATTAATTTCATCAGAAGGTTTATTTCAAATTTGTCAGAAATGATTCTACCATTTTCTCCTTTGTTGAAGTTGAAAAATTATCAAGAATTTAAATGGGGTGTCGTACAACAAAAAACGTTTGAGGAGATAAAAGAATACATGAAGTGTCCACCTATGCTGGTCCCTCCTCAGCAAGGTAAGTCTTTTAAGTTGTACGTGTCAGCCGATAGTCAAACAATTGGATTGGCCTTAATGCAAGAGTTTGAAGGAAAAGAACGAGTGGTTTTCTATTTAAGTCGAAAGCTTGTATTTCTCTTGCACTAAGTTGCAACATTACTTGTTATCGGCTGAGTGTACAGTTGTGTCTAAGATTGATGTGATCAAACACATGTTATCAATGCCAATATTAAATGGGAGAATGAGAAAGTGGATTCTTACATTATCGGAATTTGACTTGAGGTACGAATCGGCTAAAGTAGTCAAGGGGCAAGTAATAGCCGATTTTATTACTCAGCATCATAAACTATGTATTGGCTATGTAGAAGTGATACCTTGGACATTGTTCTTTAATGGATCATCGTGCAAGTAAGGTGGTGGCATTGGTATTGTTATTGTTTCACCTCGGGGGGGGGTAAGTTTTGAGTTTGCTTTTCCAATTAAACCAATGACTACCAACAATCAAGTAGAATATGAAGCTATTCTTAAGGGACTTCAACTTCTTCATGAATTAAAGGCTGAGTCAATTGAAGTATTTGGAGATTCACAGTTAGTTATTAATCAGTTGATCGACCTATATGAATGTAAAGATGATATTATGAGGGGATACTATGATGAATGCCAGAGGTTACTCGAGGAGTTTTGCCATATTTCTCTTCAGCATATTCCAAGAGCACAGAATCAAGAGGCTAATCGGTTAGCTCAGAGTGCGTCAAGTTATCGAATGTTTCAAGAGATCTTAACCAGTGAAACCTTGACTAATGATTGGAGAGTTGAAATAGCCGATTACCTTAGGAATCCATCACAAAAGGTTACCAGGAAACTAAGGTATAAATCGACTAAGTATGTTTTGTTAGATGATTAGTTATATTACAAGACAGTCGATGGGGTGTTGCTTAAATGTTTAAATCAAGAAGAAGCTAAAGTGTTGATGGGTGAAGTACATGAAGGGATATGTGGTGCTCATCAATTGACTTATAAGATGAAATGGATTATTCGCAGATCTCGATATTTTTGGCCAACAATACTAGAAGATTATTTTGAATATTACAAGGGGTGTCAGGATTGTCAACATTTTGGTAATATTCAGAAATCGCCTGCATCGACTATGAATCCAATAATTAAACCATGGTCATTTCAAGGTTGAGGAATTGATTTAGTTGGCCAGATTTTTCCATCTTCAAGTAAAGGACATAAGTTTATATTAGTAGCAATATATTACTTTACCAATTGGGTTGAGGCAATTCCTTTGAAGACGGTAACCTCAAAGAATATGGTTGATTTTATCAAGGAACATATTGTGTATCATTTTTGAATTCCTCAAACTATTACTACTGATCAGGGGACAATGTTAACATCCGAAGAGTTCAGAGATTTTGCTACTAGTATGGGAATTAAATTATTAAATTCTTCTCCATACTATGCTCAGGCTAATGGCCAGGTAGAGGCGTCCAATCAAATTATGATTAAATTGATTAAGAAGAAAATTGAGGAGCAACCAAGGAAGTGATACTTAACACTCAATGAGGCATTGTGGGCATACAGGATGGCTTGCCATGGATCGATTAAATCATCACCTTATGAGTTAGTATATGGGCATAATGCAGTTCTTCCTTGAGAAATCCAGAATGGATCAAGACATGTTACATTACAGAATGATTTGATAGCCAAAGTCTACAAGAATCTAATGATGGATGATTTAGAGGATTTAAGTTGTCATTGGCTGCGTGCTCTTGAGAATATTGAAGCCAATAAGTTAAGGGTTGCAAGGCATTATAACAAAAAGGTCAAGAACAAGCAGTTTGTTGAAGGAGAATTAGTCTGGAAAGTAAAATTGCCGATTGGGTCTAAGGACAGCAAGTTTGGCAAATGGTCACCTAATTGGGAAGGTCCTTATCGGATTAGTCGTTGTGCGCCTAGCAATTCTTACATTTTGGAAATGATAGAAGGGAGAGAAGAATTTGATAGAGCGATCAATAGAAAATATCTAAAGAAGTATTATCCTAGCGTCTAGGTTAATGCTTGATAGCCGATTTGTTAGTCGTCGGCTCTAATAGCCGATACCGAAGGGTATCACCTCTAGCGCAAAAATAGAAGAGTTAATCCTAAGGGAAAAGCTGATACGACATGTATCACCTATAGAGCAAAAACACACAAAGACATTCATATCACGGTGCATTCACAGAGACACATTCATAAAAAATAGAAGTTTTGTTTATTGATCAGTTTGCCCCTAAGTACAAACTAATCAAAAACATTATTTGTCACATCCTGGGTGGATATGATGTCCATGATGGCCTCCGCTGCATCATTGAAGTCTTTGATTAACTCCTCATGCAGCTCGGGGTTGTTGCCCATCGGGAAGCTGGTCTCCATGGTGTGGAGCTCGTACCCTGTCTAGACCTACGCTGCAGCCAGGGCCACGACGCGCCGTGGCGAACGCCATGAAGGGCGATCTCCTGGACGTGCACCGGGACGTTGTGCAGGCGGTTGTTGAGGAGAGGGCCCCGGGCGTTGACGGCTATCGTAGCCACGTTCATCGCCAGTTGGAGGTTCTCCAACTGCACCGTCAAGGCTAGCAATCATAAAAACAAAGGGGCTATCAAGACAAAGATAGTGGAAATTGAAATAAGAGTTTTCTTGAAGATCATCTTACCCGCTACCATGGCATCGGATTTGGCCAACCACGCCCGGACGATGTTGGCCTCTTCTTTGACGATGAGGAGGGCGGCTTGAGAGGCCTCGAGGCAGCTCTCAAGCTGACCGTTCTCCCAAGTTGCCTCGGAGTAATGGTCCTTGGCCATTTTCCACTCCCGAAGGAAACGCCAGGCGTCGTTGCCATTGTAAGAGTCAGAGGAGTCCGACGATGAGTCTGGTGCGGCAGCTGTAGACGCGGCGGCAAAAGGCTCGTTGGCCCTGGGAGGAAGTGGCTGGAGGCTGTCATTTAATACGAACCTATAAATGGGTTAGAAGGAATCATTGCCATAAGCGAAAAATGTTGGTCTTACCTCATACGGCGGAGGCGCTGGCTCATCAGCAGGTTCTCCTTTGGAACCTCCTCTGCTGCGCGCTTGCCATGGTTGTCCTCATAGGCCATGGATTTTGTTTGGATCTATGGAGAGGAGGAAGAAACCACTACATGGTTTGAGAAGATAGAGGATGTGAGAAAATGAAGGTGGTTGCAAGTGTAGATGTGTTTGAGGCCAGAGCCCTTGGCTGGTATTTATAGCCACAGAGATGGGATGGTAGATATCTCGGGACGTGCGAAGAGTAACTACAATTAATAGAAGGTGAAGCGCCACCCCACTAATGCCGAAGAGAATGCGACATTGATAACTGAGGACAGAAGTTGAAAAGTTTTCTTAGTGGAGGCCATATTTTTAGACTTAATTGGATTGAAGTCAGAAGTCTAAGATCGACTATTTGCAAATCAGTTCTTTTAGCCAAAACAGGGGATAAACAGATCAACACGCTGGTTCTCATTAGTTTCACATAGGATATATGTTTCAAATAGTGACATTTAGATTACAAGTTCAAAACATCCTAGATTGCCTTCAAAGCTTTTAGCCGGATGGCATCAACTTTTGCAATTTGTTGCCTATCTTTTTTGGCTGAACCAAGGATGTTTTCGAGGTTGCTGCGGATGGCTTTACCCTCTTTGACTTTGGTCAACATCTCCTGTTTCTTTTGCTTGATGGCATCAGGTATTTGGGCTAGGTTGGACTCATGACGATCGATGGCAGCCTTCACATTCTCCAGTTCTTTCTCAAGTTCGACGCGCTTGGCTCTGAGTTGATTCAGCTCTGGTTCAATCTTGAAGGGGGAGTTCTTCAAATCATTAATTAGCTGTGCTAGCTCTTTGGCTTCTTGTTTGTTGGAGTTCTTCTTGGCCAATAAAGCTTCACGATTAGCTAGGTTTCTTTGAGCCCTTTTCACTCTTGGAGCTTGATGTTCAATGATGGATAAAGGTGTCAAAGCTTCGATGAGATCTGGGGACAAATTATTTTTGATAGCTAAGAAGATTCTTCGCATTGGATCTGCATCTTGGACCAAATTGGCTATATCCTTTTCAAGCATTGGCAATATATCCCTTAGCCGATTTCTGGTCTCTTCTGATAAAGTCTCTTGGAGATAGGTGGCTGATGAGCTAATCTCACCTTCATCTATGTATTCTTCAAAGTTGAAGGAGTAGCTCAGAGCTAGAGAATTAATTGTCTATATATGAGCAAAGGAGATCTTATTAGGAGGATCGAATCAGTTGATAACAAGATAAATGGTGAAGTAAACACAATACCTTTTCTGGAAGAGGCTCTAGTTGAAGAGAAGGAACAAACGATGATGTGCCAGCATCTTTTTCAACAGTCGTTTGAATTGTCTTTGGGTTTTCAAGGATAGTGTCTGCAAGCATCAAGGAGTGTTTTAGTTTATGTTTGCTATGAAACGATAGATGAACATGAGAATTTCTTACCATAAATTGTTTGCTGAGCTGGAGAATCGGTAGTTTGGGCATCAACGTAAGCAGGATGATCATTAGCTGATGAATTATCAGACCTTTGTTCTTGTTCAAATGTCTTTTCAGGTAGAGTCTGACAAGGTAAATGGTCAGAAGAGAATAAAATGATATAAAACTAGGAGGCTTAAGAGGATACCTTGATAGCATCAGGAGGTGAAATAGAGAGATGCTCATCTTCTGTCACCTGAAGTCTATTAGAAACATTAGTTGTTTCAACTGTAATCGGCTCTTTAGGGGGAACAACCGATGAGAGGTTGGTGGATGCTAGTTCAAGTGCCTGGGATAGTAGTTTAGCACCCAAAATAGACTAGGATGCAATACTTGATGGCTGCAAAAGGGAATTGGATCAGAAATTAAATATTAATGTGAGAAGGGAGATCAGTTGATTTACCTGAGTAGCTGATGGTTTGGTTCTGCAGAGTCTTTTCCTAGTGGTGGTTTTCTGAGTCACACCTCTGGCTACCTTGCATTTGGAAGACTAGTATTTAAGTATTGCTGGAGCAGCTGGGGTCTTCATTAGCTTCTTTAAGATGGGTGCTGTGGATCCCATTCTTGAGGCTAGACATGGTGGATAGTATTCTATGGGATGCCCCTTCCTGTCCATGCTTGGGGGATCAAATTTGGTGTCTTGGAAAAGTTTGTTAGAATAGTTGGCAGGGGAATTTATTGAATAAATTTTCTAAAAGGGAATGGTAAGTTATGTCACTGTTAGAAGTGAAATCTTCATCCAGAGCTATGCAGCTAAGATGGATTGACCCACAGAAGAGATGGGAGTGCCATTCTTGCCACCAGGAGTCGAACAGGTTAGAAGAGAAGGTGACTCTTGTCCAGTCATGCAAGCAAAAGGAAGGAAGATCTGATCCTATGTGAAAGACTCTTGAGGCTTCCATTACTTCAATGATGCCTTCTCTTGGCTTCAGTGTATTTTTGAAGAACAGTTGAGGAGGCAACTGACCAATTTTGAATTGATGGGCTATGAAACAAGGATTGTAGAATTCATAGGTTGAAAGATTTTCTGGAAGAAAAGAATCGGTAGCCATTTTGCCATGGCCATGGAAAAATTCAGCTAGCAGTACATCGGGTTTGATGATGCAACTAAAAATTGCTACAGCTGTTTCATCTGAGCAGCCTGATTCAAACCAAAATTTGACTGGCAGAACTAATTCATTATCTTCATCTTCATCATAAGGCAGCCAAGTCAAGATGTTTGCATGAAATCCTCTGTAGAATTTCTTAAAGAGATGGCTTACATCAACATCAATTGTTATGGCTGATGCAGCTTCACCATAATTCATGGACTATCGAGTTCTTCCTTCTTTTTCTTTGTAATCTTCAACAAAGTTAGCAGAAGGAAAGCTCATATTTCTGAGATCGGGTCTTACAATCTTGTGCTTATACAGGTTTAGCCATAGTTGTATCAACCACCAAGGGCCACTAATGGTATGCATTAGTTCATTCTTCAGCAACTAGACAGCTACCTGGTGCATCAGATGATAAGCAGATCCTAGCAGGTATTTTCCAAGAGGGATTTCATTGCTAGCTACTAGACGCTCTACCAAATATTTTTGATTGAAAGTTGGACCACAGGATGATCCACAAAAGATGAATCTTTCTAGCCACATGTTCAAGAAAGCTACATATTCCCTTTTGGTAACAGTTGATCCATCTCCAATGTGGTTCAGAATGTAGCTTGCCCATCCTGTGTAGTCTGATATTTTGGCTAATTTCTTGGATCCAGCACTTAATAAGTCATAAGGTTGCATTGATCCTGTTATTCTAAGGCTGATCAACATATAAACATCGGCCAAAGTGATGGTCATTGGGCCATAACAAAAAACGAAAGCATTTAAGGTGTTGGACCAGAAGTAAGATGTAGAAATCAGAAGTGAATCATTCCTCTCCATTCTAGACAGTGAGAGTGTCAAGCATTGATAAGTCATAAATCTCCCAAACTCCAGCCTTTTCCTCTGATACCCTACGAAACCAATCTCTCCATCCCTTAGGCATTTTGGGCTAATTTCTAAAGGGAGCTTTGGTGTTCCAGGAGGACAAATCTACTACAGATTGTTTGAAGGGGATTCGGTTGGTTTCTTGACTGATAAAGTTAGATGGATCAGGATCACCCAAGGCCCAAGATAATAGACATTGGGAACAACAGCTGATGGAATTAAAATTTCATTCCTTATTTCCTAGAAACTAGATAGAATATATTTGAGAAAAAAGGAAATACAGGGTAACGGCTAATACTTGGAAGAGGGGAACTTGAAAGCATACCTTAGGGACGTGGTCGCTGGTCACCATTGTAGCCAAAATGGATCTAAATCTGAGGAAGGTTACTTGAATAACAGCTTGATGGAGCAGAGGATTCACTAGGGTTAAGGCCTTGGTGACGGCGGCTTTGGTTGTTGAGGCTTGCTCAAGAAAGAAGGGGAAAGTGAATAGGCCGAGTGAGTTGGAAATGATACTATTGGGGTATTATATGAAATTTGGACCGAGAAATCAGGAGTTGCGCGTATATTTCAGAATAAAGGGTTGCGAAACGGTGAGCAGGTAAATAGAAATTTTGGAATAAAATCATTTTTATCCCAAAATTGGGGGGGCATGTGTTTACACCAAAATTTAGAAAGAAGAAAGCGGGAACTCGAAGCTTCTAAGATTGTATCATCAAGGAATCGATCAGATGTGAATCGATATCGGCTAGTTTTGATACAGTGTCAGAATCGGCTATTTTATGGATGACCTCAGCAAACAACGTCGATGGACTACGTACGGATGGCATCGGTGGAAAATATGTTGGACTCTACAAAAAGGAAAAGATTAGGGTCCAAGTTATGTTTAAGTTAGGAATGTTTTCTTTTGTTCCAAGAATTGTAATGAGTCATATTTGAGTAGGATTCATGTTTAGGTTATTGTAAAAAAAACAAACAACCAATCAATCAATACAATTACTTTTCTGGCTTCATGCCAACCCTTAGGAGTAGGAGTACTGTAGATCTCGACAAGTTCTTCAACAAGCAGGGCTGCATCGACCGATCGACCTTCGGCTTGTCTGTGAGTACCTTCACAACTTTTATCATACCTATAAAGCTGCATCAGCCGATTGATCTTTTAGGAGTATAATATAAGTTAGTTATCGATCTGTATCATTATTTGTAAGGCTGCGTCAGCTGATTGATCTCTTACGAATCATAATATAGATCAAAGTTATCGATCTTGTGTTAAATAATTTGTTTAACATAATATCACCAGTTAATGAATCTGCTAAGATTAGTAGGATTTTCCTAGCTATTTTTGGTTGATTCACCCGTTATCGATCTTGTTATAATTATTCCATTAATTATAACAAATCGCCTGATTGAGATAGAGATAGATCGGCATCATATCATCACAATTGGTCATCTTCTAGTCTAGTCACACTTTGAATCTCATAATTGATGGCTTAATTATGCTAGATCGGCTGTTTTATTTCTATTCCAATCAAACATAGTACGCATTCTGCTAGATCGACATGTTTCAATCTTGGATAAACTCACTAGTTAAAGAGATCTAATCTAATGACATTATCATAGCTGCATCGATCCGGTTGAGCCTCACTGGTAAGACTTTGAATTAGAGATCATTGATTAGTGGTTTTGCTCATGATCGAGATATGTACTCTGTTTGTTTGCTATGTATGCATCGGCTAGCCGATTCGCCTGTGCTTTTACACATATAGCATGTTTTTCATGAACATGTCGATATATAGATAGTTTTGTAGATTCTTTGGTTTTCGTTTGTTATCATTATCATAGCTGTATCGATCTGGTCGAACCTCACTGTTGATGGTAACAAATTAGATCCAGAGTGTTTGTAGATTTATTTGTACTAGACAATCGATTTGTTCGCATGTTATATCTTTTTGTTAAACTTATCGTATCAATGCTTTACACTGGTTATATCCATCTAGCTGATGATATTTCTTTATATTACTTATATCTAGGTGTATTGTACTTGTTATCATAGACCAATCATGACCCACGAGCATCACAGTCCTTAACAGTCGATTTTTTCTCTATCGGCTATTTAGTCAATTCCCCTGTTTGGCTGCTCTCGAAGCAGCATACTTGGAACTGTCTGGGCAAAACTGGCATGTTCCACCCTAAATTATTGATAAGCTTTCTCTCCTTGTCAATTGCAGATCAAATTGACTGGCACACCTTTGGGATTTTTAGGATCGATTGGTCCTGTGTTGAAGCCAAGCAGATCTCTAATCTCATTTCGTTCAGATCATCCGGCTTGCTGTGTGTTGGTTGCATCGCCACATTTTTGCGCCAACAACTTGCATTGCTATATTGTAAAGTCAAAACAAGGATGCAAGGAGAAAAATGTCATACTCTTAGATCAAGATGTGCATGTGTGTGGATATGTATATGGTGGCTATCATATTCTACTATGCTCCTTGTAATATATCTCTCTTGTTTGAAACTTGAAAATACTTTTGCAAGAAAACATGGCCTATCTTATTCATCTCTCCTTTTTTTAGGCGGGCGTCTGAGTACCCATTGTTTTAGATATCTCAGACAGTTGTCCATTTTTTTTCAATACTTTTCTTTTTTTCTTTCATTAATAACTTTTGCATAACCCATGCCTCTTTTTCATGCAATTAAAACTTTTCAAGAGAGACATTTACAAGAACTTGGAGCATTTATCCTATGAAGCATATTTTTATGTCTATTCCTAATGTAGGAGTAGAACATTTTTGGATGGATGGAAAACATGTGCTGCGTACCCCCAGTGTAGGAGCAACAGTTATTTGTGAAGTGTACGTGATCTTGATCTTGAGAGCATGATAAATTTCTTCAACAAGGGTCACAAGGTTTGACCAAACTCAACACAATGACAAGTAGTATATGTAGAAGGTTTCCTAGTCTATCATATCATCAGTGGCTTTGGTGGGACATTGCTTACCACAAAGGAGAGGTGTAGCTATTCTTTTAACTTTTTGAAATAAAATTCTCCAATAACAAGACATCAAGAATCAAGTTCTCATTATTTTACTATATCTCATTCCACAACAACTTAAGTAACATGGGGTCCCTAATAATAAGTTCCCAACAGTAGCAAGACTTCCAGGAAAAGTATTATTTAAGTCTATCCTTAAGTAATGACTGAAATAATCTTTCCTCAGGTTTTAAAGTTGTTTTATCAAAGGATTTTCAATTCGGTTCGAAACGGAAAGCGTAATATGTAAAAATAGAATATATGGGCCACAAACCTGATCGTGGACGAAGTGCAATGTGAGGCGGTGCTGGGCTAGGCTAGCCGGCCCATGTACGAGGCTGGGCGGCCCACTCTTGGGCCTGTTTCGGTCCAACTTTGGCAAACATGGTTTTTGGTCCATTGCTTTCTGAATTTTGTGATTTTCGCGATCGAATTTCATCGTGTTGTCGTGGTATGTCTCCCCCACACTTGTTTTCCTATATACCTTTATGCACAACATCTGGAGACAAAACACATATCCAAAAGAAATAGAGAGCAAATAATAATAATAAGACTCCATTAATATCATAAGGCACTTTATTTCACAAACCAACCTAAACACAAACTTCAACCACTCTAACAATCTGAGCTAAGCGAGTAACCTAAACATACTATCTTTAAATACTGGACCTATCCACTCATGCCTTATTATCAACTAGCTAATTCTCACTTCCTCATCTTAGCAACAAAATGATTCAAAGCGTTTAAATCATGTTGCAGACTCTTGCGATAAACGTGTTCTTCATCGATCCTCTGCTCTAAGGTATAGATAACAACACATAGATCTTCAATCTTCTTCTCTAAGAGGGCAATGGTCATTCGTGGATGCTTCTCATCATTTTCTAGGAGAGCTGCTGGTGCCTTCCTCTTCTTCTCCTTTGGGGGAACAACCTTGATCTGATTCGGCATAGCCCGAACTCCATCAATGATTGTACGAGGCTTGGCTGACTTGTATTTTGCACATGTGACATCTCCAAATTTATTAGTCTTCACCCCGATCAGCACCTCGTGTCCCTTCGGAGGAAGGAGGTTGATCTCCTTCATCACCTTGATCAGCTTCTAGACGTCTAGACGAGGCTCTTGTTGGCATGGCTTTCCTTCAAGAAATGGACATGATGGCAGCAGAGCGATCACTGGACGATGGATACCTTGGGCGAAGTAAGACTGGCTTGAGCAAATGGGGGTAACTTCTAGAGGAACAACGGTCAACGCAAGCGTGTTGGGCTTCTTGCTAAGATCAAAACCATAGGGGACGATCTCTTTGGTGGCCATGGGGACTAGAGAGGAGAGCTTTGCTGCTATTGGAGAGAGAGGCTTTGATGGGATGGCTATGGAGGCAGGCAGAGGCTTGTTTATATAGGGGGAAACAACTTGCAGTAGAGGTCAAGATCTATCCATAAGAGGTCTCATAACGAGGAAAAACCAAATGCGTCGGAAATCTACGGCATTACGAAGAGGAAGGATCTAGAAGACATGAGAGAATTGACCGGACGTGAGGCGGGTGACAGGTGGGCCGGCCGGCCTGTAGGTGGGGCCGGCCTGCCCCACATGCCATCTTCTCATGGGGGTTTTTCTTGCGATGGTTTCTAATCCCTATCTAATCCCAAAAAGTATGATGAATTGCAAGCATCACGGACGAGTAACTATAGGTCCCACAGGTACACGTCGGATGGAGAAGGGTCCCATAGGTACACGTCGCATGGAGAAAGGATCGAGCAGAGACTTTTATGATGAATTGCAAGCGTCATGGATGAGTAACTGCGGGTCCTACAGGTACACATCGGATAGAGAAAGTATAGTGTGGAGATCTATGACGAAGCCATTCATTGTAGATCAAATATTGTTCGTCACATATGTGTAATTAGTTCAACAACGAAGCCCTGTTCATCATAGGTTTAAATGAGATTGCCACAAATGAGTCGCGCGAGTGATCTATGATGAAACCCTACACTCTTCTATGATGTTTTTTGTGACAATGCCTAATTTCATCATAGAAAGGGAGGGTTGCAGGATCGTCACCCCTGATCTATGATGAAACAAAAATATTCGTCATAAAAATGATCTTCTATGATGATTTCAGATTTGTCATTAGCGTTTTTGTCATGGAAGTGGATATTTCTACTAGTGTTAGCTCAGTCGATCCTCTGGTGTAGCCGAGCTATCACTAAGGTGGCTTGGGATAAAGGAGACAATTACAGAGACAAGCAAAGGAAGAGGGTCGGGAGGACGAGACTTATCTTGGTTTTTGTTGTTGAAGAGGTTGGTCGACGAAGAAGGTCGGTAGGTGGGCCATGGCTCAGGAGATAGCGCTTCTGGGTAGATGGCTTGGCGTTGGCCTTCCCTCATGGGGAAAGGTCAGAACTCACCTAGATCGGGTCAACCCCTTCTAGGGGGCCGAGCACCTAGATGGAGGGGCCAGCCAAGCCACCACTGCTGCCAGTAACCTTGTCCGCCTCATCGATGCTTGGTCGATCGAGCGCTACTGCTGCCTTGGCTGCTTCCTCCACCGGTGCCCTTCCAGCATCGCGGTAGGAGCCATCGAGATCACAGGGGGTGATGAGTGTGGCGGCTTGGGTGATGTAGTCTTTCTCGTAGTAGTAGGATTGCTCAAGCTGCCCTTGATGGTGATGATCCCCTTCGGGCCGGGCATCTTTGAAAGGTGCTAATGGCTAGAGGGGGGGTGAATAGCCTATTAAAAATTTCTACAACAACACTTAGCAAACCGGTTAGACAATTATGAGGCAAATCAAGTGTTGCACTAGCCTACTAAAATTGCAAGCCACCTACCACAATTCTAGTTTATATAGTTTCTATCCACACAATAGATATGTCACTACACTAAGTTAGTGCGCTCTCAAATGCTAACTAAAGAGCTACACTAACCAAACTAACAAGCTCTCACAACTCGCTACACTAAAGAGCTTGACAACTAGTTTGCGGTAATGTAAAGAGAGTGAGAAAGATGGTTATACCTCCATGTCGAGGATGGAGCCAATCAATCATAAGAATGAATACCAATGAAGACCAATCACCTCGGAATCAAATGATGACACAATGATTTTTTACCAAGGTTCACTTGCTTACCGGCAAGCTAGTCCTCGTTGTGGCGATTCACTCACTTGGAGGTTCATGCACTAATTGGCATCACATGCCAAACCCTCAATAGGGTGCCGCACAACCAACACAAGATGAGGATCACACAAGCCACGAGCAATCCACTAGAGTACCTTTTGGCTCTCCATCAGGGAAAGGTCAAGAACCCCTCACAATCACCACGATCGGAGCCGGAGACAATCACCAACCTCCGCTTGATGATCCTTGCTGCTCCAAGCCATCTAGGTGGCGGCAACCACCAAGAATAACAAGCGAATCCCGCAGCGAAGCACGAACACCAAGTGCCTCTAGATGCAAACACTCAAGCAATGCACTTGGATTCACTCCAAATCTCACAAAGATGTTGAATCTATGATAGAGATGAGTGGGAGGGCTTTAGCTAAGCTCATAAGGTTGCTATGTCAATGCAAATGGCCAAGAGAGGGAGCTTGAGCTGGCCATGGGGCTTAAATAGAAGCCCCCATGAAATAGAGCCGTTGTACCCCTTCACTGGGCATAGCTCAGGGTGATCGGATGATCCAGTCAGATCGACCGGACGTAGGACGCCAGTGTTCGGTCGCTCGATGCTTGCCATGTGTCATCGGCTTAAAATGCTGAATGCCCAATCTCAACGGTCATCAGTACATTTAAGTAGTGGCCGGATGCACTGCTCAAAGTGATCGGACGCAGGACCCCAGCGTCCGGTCGTTTCTAGTAAGGTTTCACTCACGACCGGACTCGTCCGGTCATGCCTGATCGGACTCACCTAGCATCCGGTCACTCACTCTCTCCTCTGTGTGCTACCACATCAGTGGGACCGGACGCACCTAGCCAGCGTCCAGTTACAAAGTGACCCAGCGTCTGGTCGAAGACCGATGCCAGTGTGTTCACTGCTTCCACTGACTGGACGCACCGGTCCAGTTGAGGCCAGCATCCGGTGCACTCTGTGAAATCCTGTCTTTTCTCTACAGGGCGCAGGTGGCACCATCGGACTGTCCACACTCTACGGGCGGACACTCTGCCGGTGAAGTTTCGAACCCTGGATCAAATGTGCCAACCACCAAGTGTATCACCTTGTGCACATGTGTTAGCATACTTTCACAATCATTTTCAAGGGTGTTAGCACTCCACTGGATTCTAAATGCATATGCAATGAGTTAGAGCATCTAGTGGCACTTTGATATCCGCATTTTGATACGAGTTTCACCCCTCTTAATAGTACGGCTATCAAACCTAAATGTGATCACACTCTCTAAGTGTCTCGATCACTAAATCGAAAAGGTTCCTACCATTTATACCTTTGCCTTGAGCCTTTTGCATTTCTTTCTTCCTTTCCAAGTCTAAGCACTTGATCATCACCATGGAATTACCATCATCATGTCATGATCTTCATTTGCTTCACCACTTGGAGTAGTGCTACCTATCTCATAATCACTTTGATAAACTAGGTTAGAACTTAGGGTTTCATCAATTTACCAAAACCAAACTAGATCTTTCAATCTCCCCCTTTTTAGTAATTGATGACAACCCTTACACAAAGATATGAATTGAAACTCAATTGAATCCATGTTGCTTGCTGTCGACATGGAATTTCATCCCGTGCCGAGGACACACGAGCAAGCCGAAAGGGTCCGCTAGATGGAGCTATAGATCCACCTAGCTTCAGCGCAGGGATGGTCGATCCTGCGCGCTCCTCCCGAGACATGCCAATCAATTTGACCCTGCAATTGACAAGGAGAGAAAGTTTATCAGTAATTTAGGACGGAACGTGCCGGTGTTGCCAGACAGTCCCGAATATGTGGATCTGAGAACCGATATGAAAGGAGATCAACTAAATAGTCGATTCCAGCATATTCATAAGAATAAATCAGTTAAAGCTCATGGGGTTATGTAAGAAGAATTGGTTATCGTTCAGGATGAATATCATTATTTAGACAAATACTCGTCAATGGCAATAAGATGTCAACAATAATTAGTTTATGCTAAGCCAATGACTGCAAGTAACCGAACCCCTTTTGTATAAATGAAACAGTTCATCATCATTGAACCATTTAATAGAGATAAATCTAATGAACATATTAGATCTCATCTATCACTATGACCAGTGGGGCATGAGGCAGAATCATGCAGGCCGTAGAAACAACAATAGACTCGACGACCCTAACTTATTACTAATATCAGTGGGGCATGAGGTAGAATCATGTAGGCCATAATACAATAATAAGATCATGGGGCTAACACATCTTTCAACCTATCCCTACTTCAATGATCTCGTGATGCGAACTGTTCGTGAAAGCGCTCGATATCGGCTAAAACAACCGATTCAGGCATAGCGCACAGTTAAGGTCATGCCTTCTCAGGAACAGATCTACCAAATAACGATCCCCACTCCACGGTGCTAACAGTGGGGTGTGAGGCAGAATCACACAGGCCATGATAACAGGCCATGAAACAGTTTTCGCTAGCCAATAGATCTGCTCAAGATCAGACATGCCTTAACTGCATGCTTTGCACGATCAAGATTGATATAAAACAGCCCATAAAAACATAACTCATCGTTTAAAGTGCAGATTAGATCAATTTAGATTAACAAACAATGAGTTAAATAAGATATAAAGCCGATCTAGATCAATCCCAATCAGGCGAAGTGATATTGTTGTAATTAAATAAACAATGGAAGCAATAAGCAATATCGGTAAGTTAATGAATCTATCCGAAGGAACACCACCCTTAGATAGAGCCAATAACTTGACCTTAATCTAGTTCAAGCAGTGGAGGTCGACCGGATCGATGCAACCGTACTTGAACTAGACAAGAGTCGATAACTAACTCATACCAGAGTCACAGTGGAGGTCGACTGGATCGATGCAGCCATACGAACAGAGGTATAAGCCATGACGGTACTTACAGACAAGCAGTGGAGGTCGACCGGATCGATGTAGCCATACTTGCTAAAGAACTCACTAAGATCTACTCTACTCCTCCTAAGGGGTGGCCGGAGCCAAACAAAGTAAATAACTTGTATTTGATTGATTGTGTGTCTTTACAATAGCTGGGGTTCACTATTTATACCTGAAGCCTAAGCACGAATCCTACTCAAGTACGACTCGGTACAATCTTTGGTATGAATAAAATATTCCTAATTTAAGATAACTTGGACTCTAATCTTTCCCCTTTTGTAGAGTCCAACATGTTTTGTCCCGGCACCGATCATAGCCTTTGTCGTTATCTGCTGGCGCTATCTGAAGAAAGCCGATTCTAGTGCTGCATTCGAATCAGCTGGTTCCGATCTGCACGCAATTGATTCCTTGATGACATGATCTTGGGAGCTTTCGAGTCCCTACGACTCTTCTTCCATATTTTGGTGTAAACACATGCCCCCCAATTTTGGGATAAAAGTAATTTTATTCCAAAATTATCACGTCTATGCCTCCGATAGGTCCGCAGTCACGAGTAAAGAATCTTGATCTAGGGTCTACTGTTTGTCGCCGTCTATGTCAGCTCATGAGCCCATGCTTCAAAACTTTTCCGAGAGCATCATTGCTTCATGGGCACTTGGATTCATCCTTCTAGGCCGGCTATAAAATGTCTACCCGACCCTAACGAGAGGAACTCAACAATTCAGCCATGTTTTTCTTCTATTTGCCTCCTTGAGTGCTTCTGACTCCGTCGGACCCTCCATGGTTTATCCTTTTGCTATGAAGATCTTGAGTGGTTAGAAGAATTCTTGTGCATAGGGTGATTGTGTCGCTCATTGTAGCGCCTTGTCGAGCAATAGGATCAGCTATTGCGGTTAGAAGAATTCTTGTGATATCACCTAAGTCTTTTCTCCATGCTTGCAAAGTTGTTCTAGTGTTTGCAAGGGCTAAAATGTGTGGACACCTTCCCCTTGTTTGTTCCACCAAACGCCCACCGGGAAAGACATAGGCTTCTTTCCAATAGTTTCTCAGTTCACCGAGAAATTGACTGGGCATCTGTTAGGCGGTTGGCCTTTCCCCTTCCGGCACACATTTATCAATGGGCCGATGTGATTCGGTTCACGATGACCTTCGGCCTTGTGGGGACTCAGACTCCCTTCAATCCAAAGAAGCCTTGATAGGTTGATCTCCGATCAATGTAAATTCTCCATATCCGTCCTATGATATTTTGTAATTTGGGGAAGCAATAAGTTGGAATCTGTTATCTCTTCGTTATCCATCCCCTGAATTTCTGGAGTGTCAATCCGCTTCTGTTTCTGATTCCAATTTCACACCCCCGACGAAATCTATCTTCTCGTCTTCCTGGGCTATATATACAGACCACGGCTGTGGATCGAACAACAACCCGCTTCGTCTCAAACCTTCTGTATCCTTAGCATAGTTCCTGCTTTTTCCATAGGTTTGAGATCATGGTGAACAACAAGAGGTCTGCTGAGGAGGCCTTCAATGGATCTGCATCATCGCGCCAGCGCCTTCATCGCCAAGAGGTTGCAACTTGGGCTGCTCCCATTGTTCCGGAGCAGAGGGCTGACTCTATTCAGCCTTTGGGGTCATCTTCAGCACCAATTCGCCGCTAGCTCCCCCGCTACCCGAGGAGGTAGATCAGCAATGACGATCTGCTGGTGTCCATCGATCGGACTAACTAGAATTTGGCCAGCTGCGTCTCCCTTGTAGAATTAGCTTTGGCCATGATTCATGGCCGATCATCTCTTGAGGCTAGCCCGATGGGGGAAAGGTTCGCCAGAGCGGAAGCTAGAATCATGGGTGAGACATCTACCACAATTTTTCTATCTTCTTCTTAATTTTGCCTTCAAGATTTCTGTTTAGATCTAATTGCTCAGTTGGAAAGCCTTCGATCAGCTGTGGATCACACGGCGGGATTTGTCAATGCCAGGGGCGCCGTTTTGGTGGTTCGCTTGCATGACATCCCGAACCGTGTCAGGGAGGTCGCTCTTCATGGCGTTCGTCATGGTGCTGCCATGGCATTGGCTGCTGCACAAGCCCGTTCTGGCCACAATCTTCGTCTTCTTCCCCATGGTTTTCTAGACGCGGCGCACCTTGGAGAGCATGAGCATTTGGTTGAGGATTTTTCTAGCGCCACCAACTCTGTAGCCTTCAACACCCTGGCCGATGACATAGTAAGCAAAGTGTTTTCCGGCCCATAGCTTGTGATAGGTGATATTTAGCAAACAACTTCTTTGTCTTGAGCGATTTTCCTTTGTTTCATACTTCATACACATCACTTCATCCGTGTTTGCTTTGCTTCTATAGGCGATACACATTGTACCAGCTTTTACCCCTTCGGGCTTATTTTTGCACTAAAGGTGATACCTTTCTGATATCGGCTATTAAAACTGATGACCAAACAAATTGGTTATTTAATATTAATCCAAACGCTAGGGTAATATTTCTTTAGATATTTCCCATTGATTGCTCTGCCAAATTCTTCCTCTCCTCTTAGTGTTTCCAAAATATAAGCATTACCAGGCGCACAACGTTTGATCCAATAAGGTCCTTCCCAGTTAAGTGACCATTTGCCAAATTTATTGTCCTTTGACCCGATCGGCAATTTCACTTTCTAGACCAAGTCTCCTTTAGAGAATTGCTTAATCTTGACCTTTTTATTGTAATATTTTGCAACCCTCAATTTATTGGCTTCGATATTTCCAAGAGCATGTAGCCGAAGGCAACTCAAGTCCTCCAAAATGTCTATCATAAGATTCTTGTAGACTTCGGCTGACAAATCATTCTGCAGTGTAACACGCCTCGATCCAGTCCAAACTTGCCAAGGAAGAACTGCATTATGGCCATACAAAAGTTTGTAAGGCGGCATTTTAATTGATCCATGACAGGCCATCCTATATGCCCATTGTGCCTCATTTAGCGTTGAATGCCACTTCCTTGGTTGTTCCTCGATCTTTTTCTTGATCAGCTTAATCATAATCTGGTTGGATGCCTCTGCCTGGCCATTAGCCTGAGCATAGTAAGGAGAGGAATTCAATAGCTTGATTCCCATACTGGTAGCAAAATCCCCAAACTCTTCTGATGTGAACATTGTCCCTTGATCGTTAGTTATAGTTTGAGGAATCCCAAAATAATACACAATGTGTTCCCTGACAAAATCAATCATGTTCTTTGAGGTTACCGTCTTCAAAGGAATTGCCTCAACCCATTTAGTGAAGTAATCTGTTGCCACCAATATGAACTTATGTCCTTTGCTTGAAGGCAGAAAAATCTGGCCAATTAAATCAATTCCCCAACCTCGAAACGATCATGGCTTGATTATTGGATTCATGGCTGACGCAGCCGATCTCTGGACATTACCAAAACGTTGACAGTCCTGGCACCCCTTGTAATATTCAAAATAGTCTTCCAATATCGTTGGCTAGAAATATCTAGTTCTGCGAATAATCCATTTCATCTTATAAGCCGATTGATGTGCTCCACATATCCCTTCATGCACCTCACCCATCAACACCTTAGCTTCTTCTTGATTTAAGCATTTGAGCAACACCCCATCGACTGTTTTATAATATAACTAATCATCTAACAAAACATACTTAGCCAATTTATACCTTAGCTTTCTGGTAACTTTCTGAGATGGATCTCTAAGGTAATCGGCTATTTTGACTCTCGAATCATCACTTGAGGTTTCACTACTCAAGACTTCTTGAAACACTCAATATCCTGATGCACTTTGAGCTAGACGATTAGCCTCTTGGTTTTGTGCTCTCAGAATATGTTGGAAAGAGATATGAAGAAACTCCTTGAGCAACTTTTGGCACTCATCATAGTATCCTTTCAAAGTCTCTTCTTTGCACTTGTATAGGCCAATCAACTGATTAATAATTAACTGTGAATCTCCAAATACTTCAATTGCTTTGGCCTTTACTTTGTGAAGAAGTTGAAGTCCCTTAAGAATAGCTTCATACTCCGCTTGATTGTTAGTAATCATTGGTTCAGTCGGAAGAGCAAACTCAAAATTTGCCCCCCGAGGTGAAATAATAACAATGCCAATGCCACCACCTTGCTTGCATGGTGATCCATCAAAGAATAATGTCCAAGGCACTGACTCCACATAACCAATGCTTGACTTATGATGTTGGGTGACAAAATCGGCCATTACTTGTCCTTTGACTGCTTTAGCCGATTCGTACTTCAAGTCAAATTCCGATAACGCAAAAATCCACTTTCCCACTCTTCCATTCAGTATTGGCATTGATAGCATGTGCTTAACCACATCAGCCTTGGAAACAACTATACACTCGGCCGATAATAAGTAGTGTCGCAACTTAGTGCAAGAGAAATATAAGCACAAGCATAACTTTTTGGTGGGAGAATATCTTGTCTCTGGATCCAGTAGTCTTCTATTCAGATAGAAAACAACTCTCTCTTTTCCTTCAAATTCTTGCATCAAGGCTGATCCAATTGTCTTGTCATCAGCCGATATGTATAACTTAAAAGGCTTACCTTGCTGAGGAGGGACCAGCATAGGTGCACACTTCATGTATTCTTTTATCTCTTCAAACGCCCTTTGTTGTATGTCACCCCACTTGAATTCTTGATCGCTTCTCAACTTCAACAAGGGAGAAAATGGCAGGATCCTTTCCGACAAATTTGAAATGAATCTTCTAATGAAATTAATCTTACCAAGTAGAGATTGCAACTTTGTCTTAGTAGTCGGGGGAACTGCTTCATCAATTGCTTTTACGCTTTTTTGACCAACTTCGATTCCTCTCTCGTGGACCATAAATCCCAACTAACACTCTGAAAGCACACTTATTAGGATTCATCTTTAGACCATGTTTTCTTGTGCATTTTAGAGTCTCTCGCAAATCAGCTAGGTTCTCTTTGTACCCTTTGGATTTTATCATCACATCATCGATGTAGATTTCAACAATCCTGCCGATCAACTTATGGAAAATATAATTCATCGCCCTTTGATAAGTTGCACCAGCATTCTTCAGACCAAAGGTCATCACAACCCACTCGAACAGACCGATTGCGTCGGGGCACTTGAAAGCGGTCTTTGCTATGTCTTTCTTAGCCATGAAAATTTAGTTGTATCCTGCATTGCTGTCCATGAAGCTAATAACCTTGTGCCCGGCTGCTGCATCCACTAACATATCAGCTATCGGCATCGGATAACCATACATGGGTGTGGCTTTGTTCAGATCCCTGAAATCGATGCAAACTCTCAATTTTCCATTCTTCTTATATATAGGGACAACATTCGATATCCACTCTACAAATCGGCATGGTCGGATAAATTTTGCTTCGAGTAACCTTTTAGTCTCCTTTTTGATATCATCAATCATGTTTGGGTTGAATCTCCTTGGAGCTTGTTTAAATGGCTGATATCCAGGTTTGATTGGCAACCGATGTTCAACAATTGACCGATCTAAACCAGGCATCTCATAGTATTACCAAGTAAAGCAGTCTTTAAATTCCTTTAATAAATCAATTAATTCTCGTTTATACTCCGGATCCAACTTAGCACTTACATACGTCGGCCTAGGTCTATCTCCAGAACCAATATCTACTTCTTCCAATTCATCGGCCGACGTGAAGCCATGTCCTAGTTTGCCATCTGTACCATCTATTGGATTATCCATTAAGACAAATTTTTAAAGCCGACTGCTTGGATCGGCTGTTGGCTTTCACCATTGACTCTAAATTCTGATGGCAACAGAAAAGCCATTTAGATATTAGCTGATGGTTGCTTTCTATCAGCTGTTTGCTTAGCACGCCATACTGGAGGCTTGTCGGATGCCTGAGCCTATTCTAAGTCTTTATCCCTTAGGCGTTGCACCCTTCTCTTTTGGCTTCTTGTCAAACTTCCTGGACACCATTGGCCTTCCTGACAAACATATTTCCTCTTATTGCCTTCTTCTCCATAATTAGCCCAGTCTTAGTCAACAACTCTTTTTCCCAGCCGATTATGAATACTTCCATTTTTTAAGCGCCGATCCATGTTGTTATGATAATATGCATCTTGAGCATGGATAGACCAGCGGTTGGTTTGAGATTGCCTAAACTCCCAATATTGATTGCTGCATTCTAGACAGTTATGTCTAGTAGGCAACTTCAAACCTTCATTCCAGCAATGTCTGAAGAAAGGACAATTTTAATGTGATTCGGCTTGTTTCCTTTCATACCTCTCTTTTTCCAGTTGACGCTGGTATTCTTGATCCTTTAACCAACGCTGATAATCTTTTTCCTTCTGCCGCTACCACTTATTCAATAGGATTCGAGATGTAACTCGTGGCTTCGTTTCCCCATCTTTTAACGTTTCCCCCTCCTCATATCGGCTTTTTTGTTTAGCGCGACGTCTTCTAATCTCTCTGTACTCGTCAGCTGATATTTGCATCTTGGGATCGACTGTTCTAGCTTCTCTTGATTTGGTCAATGTTAGGACCTTAGTTTTTCCTTTGATCAGTCTAGCATCAACCATATTTTGAACTCCTAGGAAAGGATTATCATCAACTTTCATTTTCTGAGGCGTGTCAAATTTGAGCCTTCCTTGCTGAATAGCCCTCTATATATGTTGTCGGAAGATTCTGCATTCATTAGTTGAATGAGAAGTGGCATTATGGAACTTGCAGAACTTCTTATTTTTCAACTGATCTGGGGGCAACAAAATATAACCATCGGGCAACTTGATATGTCCCTTCTCAAGCAAGAAATCGAAGAGCTTGTCTGATTTGGTGACATCAAAGTCATAGCTCTCCTCGACTCCTCCTCCCCAAGGATTCGGCACCATTACTGTTTTCTTGCCCCAATTCCATTCAGCCACGGCAACCTCTTTTTCTTCATCTTCATAGCCATCATCGACCGAGTATGGATTGTAAGCTTCGGCCACTGTGGTACTCTTCTGAAATCAGGTATCTCTGCGCATACTCTGGAATTGGCTATTGAGCGCTGCCACTCATTGAGCCAATTGACCCAAGTTATCCAATTCTTGTCCCAACAGCTTTTCTTTCCACATTGGTAGCATTCCTTGAACGGCTAAAGCAGCTAGTTGATCATCAGTCAAGTTTAATGAAAAGCATAAATTCCTAGTCTCTCAGAACCTCTGGAGGAACTTAGTGTCTGATTCATTAGTCTTCTGCTTTATAGTTGTCAAATCGATTATCTTCTTTTCCCCAGTCCCAGTATAAAAATATGTATGAAACTTCTTCTCTAGGTCAGCCCAATTGGCAATGGAATTGACTAATAGTGATGAAAACCAAGTGAAGGCTAGCCCTGACAGGGACAATGAGAAGAAATGAACTCGATGGAGATCCTCAACTGATGCTTTGCCCAATTGTGTAAGATACCGACTTACATGTTCTATCATGCTTGTACTGTCTTGGCCAGTGAACTTAGCGAACTCTGGGTGTCTGTAATTTGCAGGAAGAGCGACCAAATCATACCATTCTGGATATGGGCGTTTGTACAAGAGGGTCAGCCCTTTTGGCTTAAAACCGAACTAATTCTTCATCATCTCAGTCACCTTCAGCAGCAACTTATCAGCATTTGAATTTGGATTTCTCTGCACCTACTGATCCATCTATGGATTTGAATCCCGTGTGCCTTGGTACCCTGGATTTAGAATCATGTAAAGGGTGTTATAATCTGTGCCATAGTGATACCCTTGTGGAATCTCTATCTGCTGGGTCCTTTGCTGGCTTGCTGCTTGAAGTCTCTAATTATAGATATAAGGATCTATATCTCTATGGATCCTTTGAATTGAGGGTGCTATTTTTTGAGCCGACGGCGGTATGTGGCCTGATGTGCCAAAATTGATCACCTGGTTCTGACCTTGCCCCACCGATTGTTGCACATGCTGTACTAACGATCCAGGATTATACTGTATTTGATTCGTAGTAGTACCTTGAGCTTGTTCAGATGAACCCTGAACTGCCTGGACATCACTATTACCAGTTGGTGCTGCTTCTTGATGGTTGGTATCGACTTGATTAGTCCCTTGGGTTGACGGATCTGGAATGTTGTAATAAGCCAGCCCAACTTGACCAACTGGAAACCCAAGAATCGCTTCTTTCATGGCGTTGTGGAATGTGTCTAAGAAAGCTTCGTTATGGCTTGATATGGCATCATGAACAGATTTGTCTATAACTTCCGTAAAGAAACGACTGTCTTCAGCTTCAGTTGTATCTGTCTGCCCGTGTAATAGAACTCTTGGTAGTGGAAATTTTTGAACAATTGTGTCGTCACGTGTTTTGGTGTAGGACAACAAACATTTGCTCTGAAATTCTTCTGTAGCTTTGCCGCTGACATCTTTATCTCCATCAGGTACATATTCATAATGTATCATAAGGATGTCGTTGTTGTTGTGAACCACCATGATGATTGTGGGATCCCACCGAGCGTGCCAGAAACATGTGTCGACACGGAATTTCATCCTGTGCCGAGGACACACGAGCAAGCCGGAAGGGTCCGCTCGATGGAGCTGGAGATCCGCCTAGCTTCAGAGTAGGGGTGGTCGATCCTACGCGCTCCTCCCGAGACGTGCCAATCAATTTGACCCTACAATTGACAAGGAGAGAAAGTTTATCAGTAATTTAGGGCGGAACATGCCGGTGTTGCCAGACAGTCCCGAATGTGCGGCTCTGAGAGTCGATATGAAAGGAGATCGACTAAATAGTCGATTCCAGCATATTCATAAGAATAAATCAGTTAAAGCTCATGGGGTTATGTAAGAAGAATTGGTTATCGTTCAGGATGAATATCATTATTTAGACAAATACTCGTCAATGGCAATAAGATGTCAACAATAATTAGTTTATGCTAAGCCAATGACTACAAGTAACCGAACCCCTTTTGTATAAATGAAACAGTTCATCATCATTGAACCATTTAATAGAGATAAATCTAATGAACATATTAGATCTCATCTATCGCTATGACCAGTGGGGCATGAGGCAGAATCATGCAGGCCGTAGAAACAACAATAGACTCGATGACCCTAACTTATTACTAATATCAGTGGGGCATGAGGCAGAATCATGCAGGCCATAATACAATAATAAGATCATGGGGCTAACACATCTTTCAACCTATCCCTACTTCAACGATCTCGTGATACGAACTGTTTGTGAAAGCGCTCGATATCGGCTAAAACAGCCGATTCAGGCATAGCGCACAGTTAAGGTCATGACTTCTCAAGAACAGATCTACCAAATAATGATCCCACTCCACGGTGCTAACAGTGGGGTGTGAGGCAGAATCACACAGGCTGTGATAACGGGCCATGAAACAGTTTTCACTAGCCAATAGATGTGCTCAAGATCAGACACGCCTTAACCGCACGCTATGCATGATCAAGATTGATATAAAACAACCGATAAAAATATAACTCATCATTTAAAGTGCAGATTAGATCAATTTAGATTAAGAAACAATGAGTTAAACAAGATATAAGGCTGATCTAGACCAATCCCAATCGGGCGAAGTGATATTGTTGTAATTAAATAAACAATGGAAGCAATAAGTAATATCGGTAACTTAATGAATCTATCTGAAGGAACACCACCCTTAGATAGAGCCGATAACTTGACCTTAATCTAGTTCGAGCAGTGGAGGTCGACAAGATCGATGCAGCCATACTTGAACTAGACAAGAGTTGATAACTAACTCATACCAGAGTCGCAGTGGAGGTCTACCGGATTGATGCAGCCATATGAACAGAGGTATAAGCCATGATGGTACTTATAGACAAGCAGTGGAGGTCAACCAGATCGATGCAGCCGTACTTGCTGAAGAACTCACCAAGATCTACTCTATTCCTACTCCTAAGGGGTGGCCGGAGCCGAAAAAGGTAAATAACTTGTATTTGATTGATTGTGTCTTTACAATAGCCGGGGTTCACTATTTATACCCGGAGCCTAAGCACAAATCCTACTCAAGTACGACTCGGTACAATCTTTGGTATGAAGAAAACATTCCTAATTTAAGATAACTTGGACTCTAATCTTTCCCTTTTTGTAGAGTCCAACATGTTTTGTCCCGGCGCTGATCATAGCCTTTGTCGTTATCTGCTGGCGCTATCTGAAGAAAGCCGATTCCAGTGCTGCATTCGAATCAGCTAGTTTTGATCTGCACGCAATTGATTCCTTGATGACATGATCTTGGGAGCTTTCGAGTCCCTGCGACTCTTCTTCCAAATTTTGGTGTAAACACTTACCCAAGCATATTTACCATGTGTAAAGGATATGGACAAGTTTCATAAACTCCAAATGGTAGCAATTGCTCCCCCTACATATGTGCTAAGAGTTTGGATAGTAGCTTGCACATATGCTTAGATAGGAAATATAGGAGACAATGTCTACCAAATGATGCTAAGGTATAAGAGATGGACCATTGAAGTATGATATCAATCGGAGTGCACCAATATACCATCCTTAGCACCATGGTTAGCTCGATACCACTTGGAAATGAAATCACTAGATAACCTATGCATGCTAGTTTTTCATTTCATCATTCAAACCTACAACTAGCATACACCACACAAGCATGGATATTGAAATTTAAAACTTGTGCCATGCAAGCAAACATATGAAATGCACCATACAAGTTCATGAGCTTGCTCCCCCTACTTGTATGCTCAAAATTTTAATTGATCCCCTTCCTTTGTCATATCTCTCCCCCTATGTCAAATTCTCCCCCTTTGTTGTCTTTTCACTATCTTTGTACACTATTTCTCCCCCTTCGTCATCAATGACCACAAAGGCTTAAATTATAGATAGGTTAGGATTATCAGTGTCAATCAATGGGGTGAGAATCATTTTCCTAAATTTGGTCCAATCTAGAATACCTGCCAAAGACATTTAACTCGGTTTGATCCAAGGATAAGCTTCTTCATACCTCCAAATAAGGGTTATCTTGTACCATGTTGAGTTAAACACTTAAAGCTCATTTTCTAGATCAAACACTAGGTTTACAAGCCCACAAACATGTCATATGCTACCACTAGATTAAAATAAGCATAGAAGCAATAGTGGTACCAAATAATCATCAAAATCATTTGATTTTCATGAGATGCACTAAACATGTCCTTAGCAAGGATGTATGCCATGCCAATCAACTTTTACCTTGGATTTCTCGAAGGAGAGGCATGCCATATAAGTGGGGGGTGCATCAACACATATTTGAGAAATCCAATATGTTTAACTCATTCCTTAGCTTGCAAAACCTTTTCTCATCCAATGGCTTGGTGAATATATCAGCAAGTTGATCTTTGGTGCCTACACTCTCAATGCAAATGTCCCCTTTTTGTTGGTGATCTCTTATGAAATGGTGGCGGACATCAATGTGCTTTGTTCTTGTATCTTGAACCGGATTGTTGGTTAACTTGATTGCACTCTCATTGTCACATAGCAATGGCACTTTCTTGAACTTGATTCCAAAGTCACTCAAAGTGGCCTTCATCCAAAGTATTTGTGCACAAGAACTACCGGTGGATATGTATTCGGCTTCGGCGGTTGATAATGCAACACTATTTTGCTTCTTTGATGACCATGAAACAAGTGATCTTCACAACAATTGACATGTGCCCGAGGTGCTCTTCCTTTCAACCTTGTATCCCGCATAATCTGAGTCGGAGTAACCAACTAGCTCAAACTTTGCTCCTTTGGGATACCACAAACCAATATTTTGTGTATGCTTCAAGTACCTCAATATTCTCTTTGTGGCCTTCAAATGACTTTCTCTTGGTGAGGCTTGAAATCTTGCACACATGCATACACTAAACATGACATCCGGCCTTGATGTGGTCACAAAGAGTAGGCTTCCAATCATAGACCGATACAATTTTTGATCCACCATGTTGCCACTTGCATCACTATCCAAGTTACCATTTGTTCCCATTGGTGTGCTAATGGCTTTACTATCACTCACGCCAAACTTCTTGATCATGTCCATGATATACTTGCCTTGACTTATAAATGTACCATTCTTCAATTGCTTGATTTGAAGACCAAGGAAGTAACTTAACTCTCCAATCATTGACATCTCAAACTCATTAGACATCATCTTTCTAAACTCTTCACAAAAATCTTGATTGGTTGATCCAAAAATGATGTCATCAACATAGATTTGCAACACAAACAAATCTTTTTCAATCTTCTTAATGAAAAGAGTGGTGTCAACCTTGCCCATCATGAACACTTTAGAGAGTAGGAAAGTCCCTCAATCTCTCATACCATGCTCTAGGTGCTTGCTTCAAGCCATACAATGCCTTCTTCAACTTGTACACATGGTCGGGCTTCTTGTTATCTTCAAAACTGGGAGGTTGCTCAACATATAATTCTTCATTGATGTAACCATTGAGAAATGCACTCTTAACATCCATTTGATAGAGCTTGATGTTATGGGCACAAGCATAGGCTAGCAAGATTCTAATTGCTTCCAATCTAGCAACCAGGGCATATGTTTCTCCAAAGTCAAGACCTTCAACTTATGTATATCCTTGTGCTACCAATCTTGCTTTGTTCCTTACTACTATCCCATCTTGATCTTGCTTGTTTCTAAAGACCCATTTTGTTCCAATTACATTGTGTCCCTTTGGTCTCTCTACTAATTCCCACACTTGATTTCTTGTGAAGTTATTCAATTCTTCATGCATAGCATTCACCCAATCAACATCCTTCAATGCTTCATCTATCTTCTTTGGTTCAATGGATGACACAAATGAGAAGTGCTCATAAAATGAAGCCAATCTTGATCTAGTTTGCACACCTCTTGAAATATCACCAATGATAGTGTCCAATGGGCGATCCCTTGCAATATTGGTTGGTTGGAGGATTGAAACTTGATTGCTTGCACTTGCTTGATCATTAGGTTGAGATGATGCACTAGCCACTTAATCTTGTTCATAATCATGAGACCCACTTGTGCTAGCTTGATTTGTATCATCTTGCATATTTGAGTTAGAGAGCACTTGCACTTGATCATCTTCATCATCATTCACTTGCCTAGGTCTCAATTCACCAACATCCATGTTCTTCATGGCATTTGAAAGTTGAATGCCTCTAACATCTTCTAAGTTCTCATTCTCTTCTTGTGAACCCTTGGTTTCATCAAATTCAACATCATGAACTTCCTCAAGAGTACCACTTTCGAAATTCCAAACTCTATATGCTTTGCTAGTGGTTGAGTATCCAAGTAGGAATCCTTCATCACATTTCTTATCAAACTTGCCCAATCTAGTGCCTTTCTTCAAGATATAGCATTTGCAACCAAATACACAAAAATATGCAATGTTGGGCTTTCTACCATTCAAGAGCTCATATGATGTCTTCTCTTTCAATGGGTGACAATAGAGGCGGTTGCTATAATAGCAAGCTGTGTTGATAACTTCGGCCCAAAAAGATTGACTCACATTGTATTCACTAAGCATAGACCTTGCCATATCAATGAGTGTTCTATTCTTCCTCTCAACAAGACAATTTGATTGTGGAGTGTACTTGGCCGAGAATTAATGTCTAATTCCAAATTCATCACACAACTCATCAATTCTAGTGTTCTTGAACTCAGTACCATTGTCACTTCTAACTCTCTTGATGGTTGTTTCAAACTCATTGTGAATGCCTTTGACAAATGATTTGAATGTTGCAAACACATCACTTTTGTCCACTAGAAAAAATACCCAAGTGTATCTAGTGTAATCATCCGCTATCACAAAGCCATATTTGTTACCACCAATGTTAGTGTATTGAGTTGACCCAAACAAACCCATATGCAATAACTCAAATGCTTTACTAGTGCTCATCATGCTTTTCTTGGGATGGGTGTTTCTAACTTATTTTTCGGATTGACAAGAGCTACAAAGCTTATCCTTTTCAAACACATCATCTTTCAAGCCTCTAACCAAGTCATGCTTAAACAATCTATTCAATTGTTTCATTCTAACATGACCAAGCCTTCTACGTCATAACCAACCCAAGCTAGACTTTATGAACAAACATGTAGATAATTTAGCTTCACTAGCATCAAAATCAACCAAGTATAGATTCTCGTATCTAAAGCCTTTGAAGATCAAGTTAGAGCCATCTACACTTATGATCTCTACATCATCTAACCCAAATATGCATTTGAATCTAAGATCACACAATTGAGCCACAGATAGCAAGTTTAAGTTCAAGCTCTCTACTAACAACACATTGGAAATACTTATGTCATTGGATATTGCAATCTTACCAAGCCCTTTGACCTTGCCTTTGCCATTGTCACCAAATGTGATACTATCATAACCATCATTGCCATTGGTGTTGATTGAGTTGAACATTCTTTCATCACCGGTCATGTGTTGAGTGCACCCACTATCAAGAACCCAATGCCTTCCTCCGGCTTTGTAATTGACCTATAAAAGAAGATCAATTCCTTTTAGGTACCCAAACTTGCTTGGATCCTTGAAGGTTAGTCACTAAGCTCTTTGGCACCCAAATGGCTTTCTTCCTTGAGCCCATCCATGGTTTACCAATGAACTTAGCCTTCACACCATTTGTACCCTTAGTAAGCACATAGAAAGAATTAATCTTAATTGAGGATACATTAGCATTTTTGCTCTTGTTCTTGCACTCATGCTCTTTATGACCAACTTGCTTGCAACTAGTGCAAAACCGACCATTGTTCTTCACAAAACTAGTCTTATGAGGAGCAAAGGCCACCTTGCCTTTCTTGGGGGTATAGCCCAATCCCTCTTTGTAGAGAGAAGCTCTTTGGTTACCCAAGCACATAAGCAAGCAGTCCTCACCACCATAGGCCTTAGCCAAGGTGTGAGTGAGCTTGTTGACCTCCTTCTTGAGGTTCTCATTCTCAACCATTAGTGAGGCATCACAAGTGAAACCATCACTACTAGATGAGATGGAAGTAGTACTACAAGAAGGGTTAGCAGGAGCAATAATGATAGGCATAGATAACGATTCATCAATTATATCACAAGTTAAGCCTACATCACAAGTCTCAACATGCTTCTTTTTATTTTGCTCATTAAGCAAAGAGGAATGAGCTTTTTCAAGCTTCTTGTGAGCCTTGCCAAGCTTCTCATGGGCTTCCTCTAGCCTCTCATGAGTTGCATTGAGCTCATCAAAGGCTTGCTTAAGGGCTTTTAGTTCCTTACGCAAGCTTTTGCACTCTCTTCTCTTAATGCCAAAGTTTTCTTTAGTATCTTCTAGCATGTCAAATAGTTCATCCTTAGTAGGTTCATCATCATCACTATCACTATCATTTTCATTTTCATGTTTCTCATCACTTCCATCATCACAAATTTGTACCTTAGTGGCCTTAGCCATGAAGCATGATGGAGTGTCGAAGAGAGAAGGCTTCTCATTGATAGCAATGCTTGCAAGTGCCTTCTTCTTGGTGGTCTTGTCATTGTCACTATCATCATCATCACTTGAGGAAGCATCACTATCCCAAGTGACCACATATGAACCACCCTTCTTCTTGAAGGTCATCTTGTCCTTCTTCTCTTTCTTTTCCTTCTTGTCCTTCTTCTTGTTCTTCTTGTCATCATCTTTATCGCTATTGTATGGGCATTGAGCAACAAGATGATCTTTGCTTCCACAATTGAAGCACCTTCTTGACTCTTCCTTGTTTTTGGATGAAGATTTCTTCCTTCTAGCACGGTATCCCATCTTCACCATGAACTTGCCAAATCTTTTGACAAAGAGAGCCATCTTCTCATCATCATCATCATCATCATCCCATGAACTATCATCTTGACTTGATGTGTCTTGCTTTGCCTTGCCCTTGGATGATGTGGCCTTGAATGCCACACTCTTCTTCTTTTCATCTTTCTTCTCCTTCTTTTCTTCCTTCTCATCATCATCTCTATATGTATCATCGGTCATTATATCTCCCAATACTTGGTTTGGTGTCATGGTGTCCAAACCACTCCTCACTAGAATAGTAACCAATGTGCCAAATCTTGAAGGTAAACATCTCAAGAACTTGTGGGTGAAGTCCTTTTCCTTCACCTCTTCTCTAAGTGCTTTGAGATCATTGATAAGCACTTGAAGCCTATGAAACATCTCTGGCACACTCTCATCCTCTTTCATCTTAAAGCTTGCAAACTTCTCTTTGAGAATGTATGCCTTTGCACCCTTCACGGCTTGAGTGCCCTCAAACGATTCCTCCAATTTCTTTCATGCCTCATGAGCTCTCTCAATGTTCTTGATTTGCTCAAATGTTCTTTCATCCAAAGCATCATGGATGGCACTAAGAGCAATGCCATTGTTTTAGAGTAGCATTTCTTCAGCGGCGGTGGGAGCCTCTTCATCATCAATCTCAATCTTGTTCTCTACCACCTTCCAAACCTTTCTATTGATTGACTTGATATAAGTTGTCATCTTAGCCTTCCAATAGGGATAGTTTGATCCATCAAATTAGGGTGGCTTCTTAGTGTTATTGATTTGAGCCATTTTTACACCGAAGGTTGTTAAGCCACAAATCACGATGACCTCGGCTCTGATACCACTTGAAAGGTTCTAATGGCTAGAGGGGAGGTGAATAGCCTATTAAAAATTTCTACAACAACACTTAGCAAACTGGTTAGACAATTATGAGGCGAAGCAAGTGTTGCGCTAGCCTACTAAAAATGGAAGCCACCTACCACAATTCTAGTTTATATAGTTTCTATCCACATAATAGCTATGTCACTACACTAAGTTAGTGCGCTCTCAAATGCTAACTAAAGAGCTACACTAACCAAACTAACAAGCTCTCACAACTAGCTACACTAAAGAACTTGACAACTAGTTTGCGGTAATGTAAAGAGAGTGGGCAAGATGGTTATACCGCCATGTCGAGGAAGGAGCCAATCAATCACAAGAATGAATACCAATGAAGACCAATCACCTCAGAATCAAATGATGACACAATGATTTTTTACCGAGGTTCACTTGCTTGCCGGCAAGCAAGTCCTCGTTGTGGTGATTCACAAACTTGGAGGTTCATGCGCTAATTGGCATTACACGCCAAACCCTCAATAGGGTGCCGCACAACCAACACAAGATGAGGATCACACAAGCCACGAGCAATCCACTTGAGTACCTATTGGCTCTCCATCGAGGAAAGGTCAAGAACCCCTCACAATCACCACGATCGGAGCCGGAGATAATCACCAACCTCCGCTCGACGATCCTTGCTACTCCAAGCCATCTAGGTGGCGGCAACCACCAAGAGTAACAAGCGAATTCCGCAGCGAAACACAAACACCAAGTGCCTCTAGATGCAAACACTCAAGCAATGCACTTGGATTCACTCCCAATCTCACAAAGATGTTGAATCTATGATAGAGATGAGTGGGAGGGCTTTGGCTAAGCTCATAAGGTTGCTATGTAAATGCAAGTGGCCAAGAGAGAGAGCTTGAGCCAGCCATGGGGCTTAAATAGAAGCCCCCACAAAATAGAGCCGTTGTACCCCTTCACTGGGCATAGCTCGGGGTGACCAGACGATCCGATCAGATCGACCAGACGTAGGACCCTAGCATCCGGTCGTCCGATGCTTGCCACGTGTCATCGGCTTCAAATGCTAAATGCCCAATCTCAACGGTCATCAATACATTTAAGTAGTGACCGGATGCGCTGCTCAAAGTGACCGGATGCGCTGCTCAAATTGATCGGACGTAGGACCCCAGCGTCCGGTCGTTTCTAGTAAGGTTCCACTCACGACCGAACGCGTCCGGTCATGCCTGACCGGACTCACCCAGCGTCCGGTCACTCACTGTCTCCTCTGTGCGCTACCACATCAGTAGGACCGGATGCACCCAGCCAGCGTCTGGTCATGAAGTGACCCAGCGTCCAATCAAAGATTGACGCCAGCGTCTTCACTGCTTCCACTGACCAGACGCATCGGTCCAGTTGAGGCCAGCGTCCGGTGCACTCTATGAAATCCTATCTTTTCTGTATAGGGCACTGGTGGCACCGTCGGACTGTCCGCACTCTATGGGTGGACACTGCACCTGTGAAGTTTCAAACCCTTGCTCAAATGTGCCAACCACCAAGTGTATCACCTTGTGCACATGTGTTAGCATACTTTCACAATCATTTTCAAGGGTGTTAGCACTCCACTAGATTCTAAATGTATATGCAATGAGTTAGAGCATCTAGTGGCACTTTGATAACTGTATTTCGATATGAGTTTCACCCCTCTTAATAGTACGACTATCAAACCTAAATGTGATCACACTCTCTAAGTGTCTCGATCACTAAATAAAAAATTCTCCTACCATTTATACCTTTGCCTTGAGCCTTTTGCATTTCTTTCTTCTTTTCCAAGTCCAAGCACTTGATCATCATCATGGAATTACCATCATCATGTCATGATCTTCATTTGCTTCACCACTTGGAGTAGTGCTACCTATCTCCTAATCACTTTGATAAACTAGGTTAGCTCTTAGGGTTTCATCAATTACCAAAACCAAACTAGAGCTTTCAATCTCCTGCTTTAGGTAGGTGTAGTTGGGACAGCCATGAACTTGGCAAAGCACGATCGACCGAGGAGGGCATGGTAGACACCGGGGAAGTCAACCACCTCGAAGGTGAGTGGCTCCTTGCGGAAGTTGTCTAGCTAGCCAAAGGTGACATTAAGCCGGATGCGTCCGAGGGGCACGGCTTCCTTCCCCGCACGATCCCATAGAACGGCACCCTGCTAGGGCGCAAGTTGCTATGGAGGATGCCCATCTTGTTGAGGGTGCTGGCGTAGAGTATGTTGAGGATGATGCCCCCATCCATCAGCACCTTGGTGAGGCACATGGTGTCCATGATCGGGCTGACCATGAGCGGGTAGCACCCTGGATGAGGGACACTGTCGGGGTGGTCTTCCTGGTCAAAGGTGATGGCCATCTGGGACCATCGGAGCCGTGTTAGAGCGGCGAGGGTGTGGACAGCGTTCACCTCCTACTTGGTGATGCGGCGCTACTGGTGGGATTCATAGGCCTAGGAGCCCTCGAAGATCATGAGGCAGCGCTCGGCCTCTAGGAACTCATTGTCTTCCTCTTGGGCGCCTCCCACTGGGTCGTCAGCCTTCAGGGAATGCTTCTAGGCCCTGTCCAATTGGCCAAGGGTGCCATGGATGTAGCCCTTCTTGGTGGCACTGTCCTTGAAGAGGTGCTTTGCTTGCCCCCCGTGGAATGGGCTGGGGGCCTCGAGTGCCTTCTCAAAGTGTTCTGAGTGTGTGCTTCGCCCATAGGGATGAGGTCTAGTAGCACGGTCGGTCATGGCCACCATCTCCTCCCTGCGGCGCTTCTGATACTTGTTCCTCCTATTGCGGCATTGTTGGGATGAAGCGGGGTCATCGCCTTCGCTGAGGTGACTGGTGCCCTTTGCCTTGCCGCTAAAGTTAGCCTAGACTGCCTCCTCACCGATGGCATACTGGGTGGCGATGTCTAGGAGCTCCCATGTTCTGCACGGGGTCTAGCGACCGAGCGCATGGACGAGCACCACGTAGGTTGTGCCATAGATGAAGGCATTGATGATGTTGACGTCAATGATATTGGGGAGCTCATTGCGCTTCTTGGAGAAACGCTAGATATACTCCTAGAGGGTCTCGTGGGGCGTCTACTTGTAGTTGCGGATATCCCATGAGTTCCTAGGCCAAGTGTACGTACCTTGGAAGTGGCCGAAGAAGATCGAACGGAGATTGCCTCAGCAGCGGATGCTGCCAGGCTTGAGCTGCTCGAGCCAAGCTCTGGTCAAACTTGACAGAAGTAGAGGAAGGTACTAAATGGCGAAGTCATCATCTGACCCTAGCCTTCAAGGCAAGGCGATAATCCTCTAGCCAGTGATCTAGGTTGGTCTCATCGTCGCGCTTGGAGATATGCGTCAGTGGTTGGAAACGCCTAGGATTGGGAGCCACCCAGATCGCTACCCCAAACACTGGGGGGCCAAAGTGATCTAGGGCAGCACCCCCGCCCTGCCGCTCAGGGGGGTACGGGACTACGCCTGAGCGTGCTGCCTAGCCTTGATGGTGTCACCGATGTCACAGTCATCGCCAATCCGGTGGCGTGCGGGGGGACACCAAGGAGAAAGGTCACGCCTTCGCTCCTGCTAGGGCTTGGCGCCCCTAGTCCGCGTCTGGTTAGAGCTATTGCAGAGGTGTCATCGCTGCTTCCCCCTACCTATGGGGCCCAAGCGTTAGAGCGGTCCTTGTTGGGAGTAGCTATCATCTGGGATGGCCAAGAGAGCGTGGTGCGATGCTGGGATGCCAAGCTCTCGGCCTGCTGCTTGAGGGCGACGCGGAGGAGCCGCTTCACCTCGTTTAGCTGCTTGTTGGTCTTTGGGTCTGGCGTGTCGGAGATGTCTTCTGGGTGGCAGGCGGTGGCCACCATGTTGTACACTACGCGGGGGAAGCAGAGGCCACTAGGAGCCCCTATGTGGTTATCGTTGTCATCGCCGAGTGGGTGCGTGGCTTGCTGCTATGCAAAGTCCTGCCTTTGGTGCTCAAGCTCTGCCTCAGCGGCCTCTAAGTCCACTTGCCCAGCTTGCAGGCGGTTTGCCTTCTCCTGAAGGTAGGCCATGAGGATGTGGGGACTCTGGTCCAGCGGCATGAGCCCGAGCACCTCCTCAGGCAGAACCTCGTTGTTGATGTGGTAGCACATGCGTGGAGGGGTGTGGTAGTCGATGTCGTCAGAGTTGTACTCTGAGTCATTCCCCGAAAGGATCTTGAGGAAGGCATGCAGTGACGGGACATCGGTCCCCGCCGCACCAGGAGAGGATGGCGTTTCACGGCGCCTCGTGACTGATGAGGTGCTCCAGATCCATCTAGAAGGACATCGCCGTGTTTTGGATCCCAAAAGGTAGGTCTAGGAGGTAGTACCAAAAGCGGTCAGGCGGTGGGAGCACCTCATAGGTGGCGATTTGGTGGTGGATGTTGGCCAGCATGTAGAACATCTGGCAGCGGTCTGACATGGTCTAGTTTAGGCCCAAACTATGTTGGATCTATCGGGCTAAGACCTCGAGATCTGCTCCTAGAAGTCCTGGTGAAGTGGGCAACACTGAGGGCTCGATGCCCACCAGTGAAGCCTCATGGAGTGGACGAAGCTCGCCATAGAGGTCGGTGACATAGGCCAGGCTCCCAAAGTTTAGAACCTGGCCTGGAGGAAAGGCAGTGGCCATGATGGAGAACTCACTGGCGAAGCGGACACCGCCGTCTGGGGCGGTGCCGCTTGCTTCAGCAACGAGGCAGGTGTCTCCAGCCACCGTAGAGCTAGAATCACACTTGATGCTACCCCCTACCTGGCATGCTAGTTGTCGCAGGGTTAGAACAACGGTAAGCATGTTATTCGAGTCAGTGTCAGAGTATGGGTACCCGGTGGCTCAGGTGGACTCAAGAACACAAGAATCTTAGAGAGGACGCAACGGTTTATCTTGGTTTGGGCCAATTGGTGCCCTACTTCCAGCGGCTGATAATCCTTATACTCTAAAGCACCCAAAATCAAGGGGTTACAACAGGGTTGTAGAGAGATTTAGTAGGGGATTAGCTTGGTGCTAATCCTAAGGTTGCCTCGCCACCGGTGGAGCCTTCCCCTCGTTTGAGAGGAGGAAGATGATGGGATGCGGTGGAGGAGCTCTCGGTGCCCCTCCATGGGTTGCCTTGCTCTTGGTGCTGAGTGGAGGCCAATGAATGGAATGGAATGACCTAAGTTCTGGTGATCGCCCCCCCTCCTAGGTCTGACCTTATCCCTTATATAATGAGATAGGTTGGGTACATAGTTGTTTGGGCGAACTAGTCTATGATCTACATGCGTTAGAGTCTAGGAAGGCCTTGTAGCAACACCCTGTGGACTGTGGCGGTGTTGTGGAGCCAAAAAAGCCTTAGGCATCGTCTGGCTGCTCTGTTCTGACACTCTGCGTGTCAGGCTATGTCAGCTTGGACCGGCCTCCCCCGGGTGGACCTTCTGGAGTCTTCTTGGCAGTGAAGGAGGTTGGCTCCAGGGGCTGATGCACGGGCCTGGGAGCCCCTAGTCTTTGGAGGCGGCTGGGAAGCTTTGTCTTCATGTGTCACGCCCCATGCATGACCTTATCGGGAAAGTGGCTGGCAATTCCATGCCCAAGGGGCAGCGTCGGGCAGCCCCCGAGCCTCGGTAGCGCAGGGCTTGTCTTCTTATGCTCAGACCTTGGCTGGCGTCATTTGCTGGGAAGGAGCCAAGGGCTAGACCAGAGTGTCGGCGTAGATCGGGAGCCTGGGGGCTCAGGCAAGCCTCCGGGCCCCAAGTGGAGGTCGCGGTGGAGTCAGGCTCGGTCGGGTTTCTTCTTAGAGGGTGCATGTGAGCGTATCCAATGGGTATAGACCTTGAGCCCCCGAGCGATTCTAGATGGGTCGATCGGGGGGGTCTTCTTTGTTCGGGAACCATTGGAACTGAGGCTTAACATACCCATATGTTGGGATCTCGTCACTAGCCTATACTAGAACTTGAAGAATTGGAGCTCTATTCTCTTCTCTCTGGAAACCCTAATTTTTTATCTGATCTTAACTTATGATTGAATGCATCAGGGAGGAGGGTAGGGGCTGGTATATATTGGGGGATACATCAATTATGGACCCTCGGATCAAACCGACTTCAAAGAATTGCGTAGATGCAATTTAGGAGGCGGTGGAGAACCGATGTTTGAAGCTGGGGCTGACATGTGGGGCTAGGGGGCCGGCCGGCCCCACCTATCATCCTCCCATAGTCTGCCTCGAGGGGATGCCTTCTGGTGATCTCTAGAACTTTCTGGAGCTATTTTCACCGTGGATAATTGCGTTTAATTTTGACGATTGGGTCCACCTTGAAGGATTTCTGAATAAACCATGCTAAAAACACAGATTCACCAAAACTTGTGGAAATTGTTAGTTTAAACCCCTAAGTCTATGTTGGTGATCATTTTCATGCATTTATTCAAGTTATGTTGGTGGTTCTTGATAGATGATAACTACCGTCAACAGGGTGCATCCACGATTAACCCAAGTCTAAGCACCATGCTTACACTTACAATTAATACTTTACTCCCTCTAGAATAGGAATAAAGCCCTCAATAGAGTCGCGAACCTAATGAACAATATAAATAAATTAGTTAATTGAATTAGAAGTTGATTAACAGAGAAATCTCAGAAGCAAGCTCAAATAGAACTTGGATTCGCCAAGGTACAAGCTGTAGAGAGAGCACCGACAGGCCAACACTTCCTCCAAACTCTTTCCTCACTCTCTATCTTACTATTTCTTTTTACAAGACTAGATCCTATAGAGGACTAATATTCTCTTGATAGCATGCTCTGATCCTGATGAGGAGGATATAAAGTAGGGTTTCAGGATGGCTTTGCTGGAGCGGGTACAAGGCGGTATATATAGGGGGTAGCGCCATTTCTAGACCCTCGGATCAAACTGACTTAAAAGGACGGTGTAGATGCAATCTAGGAAGCGGTGGAGAACTGACATTCGAAGGGGAGGCAGACCAGGGGTGCCCACAGGCCGGCCGGCTTGTAGGTGGGGCCATCCAGCCCCACCTGGCAGCCCCTTGACCTCTACCATGATGGGTTGCCCTATGGTGTCTTCTGGAACCTTCTGGTGCTGGTTTCATCGCGGATAAGTATGATTAATTCTGATGTTTAGGTCTCTCTTGACGGTTTTCTGGATATACCCTGCTGAAAACACAAATTCACCAAAACTTGTGGAATTTGTCAGTTTAAACTCCAATACCTATGTTTGGTGATGGAATTAAATATATATGTAGGTTATATTGACAGTTTATAATTGATGTTAATGACCATCAACAAGCTCCCCCAATCTTAACCTTTGCTAGTCCATGAGCAAAGCTAAACTCAGCAATGGATCAGGAGTTGCTACAATGCTTGCACTCCTCAAAAGTACACATGCATTCAATCAAAAAATTGTCCTCTGGATTAGAATAAACCGATCTGACATTCAAACTTACCCATATTACCTTCAACCATGGGACTTCTTAGCCTTCACTTGGGTCTTGAGCAATTCAAAGACAGAATGATCAAGTCAAGCACTATGTCTCAAGTTCTTTGTTCCATCATTATTATAGAGTTTTTATAAGTTTTCAAAATAAAACTCAGAGATTCCATTGTATGCCACTCTCAAGTCTCCCAATATATATGGTATTTGTGGATCATCACCAAGGCAATAATGATATTATGTCTTTTTCTCTTCCTACCACTAAGGCTTATGTGGAGTACATTGGTAGGGAGAAAGTTAGAGCATACTTGCAATGCATATATTGTAAAATCAAACCTCGGATCCAAAGAGAGTTGAGTCATACAATCAAATCAAGATGTGCATATGTGTGGATGTATGGGGGATATATGGTGGCTATCATAATTCTACTTTGCTCCTTAAAAACTTATCTCTCTTTTGAAATTTGTGTTAACACCAAGATTTGGTAATTCTATTGCCAATGGAGTCTACATAAGGAAGTTGACAATTTAATTAATATATTTAGTTAAAGACGGCAGATTCCAGGATGCATAGCAAGAAAAGACTCGTGTCACAGATACGAGTCAGTTAAGGAGGTTTGCCAACGGGATTAATTTAAGAAGGAATGCGATGTATAAATTTCTATACGCATGCAAAGGCCATGCAACCTATGCGTGTCTGTGGCTAGCTACGTGCTAGAGTCCATGCACGAATGGAAACGAAAATTAGCCAACACAAGCAAACAAATGTGGCAACCGTGGAAGCATCAAACCGTGAAGCGCATCAGCATCAGCTCAGGGAGTTCAAGTACAACACGAAGCTAAACATCAAGCTGGTCTCCCTTGCTGATTAAGAAATATTATTTAATATATTTGGATCGTAGAGGTGTGAAGACCAAATGCTCCTCACGTGAAGATATGGAAAGCAATAGAAGCAAGAAGATCAAGGAAAAATGCACGCTTATAATCAGAAAGAATTATAGGATATACGCTCGTGCACGATTGATTATTATATTTGGCCATGTATATATGGTTAGTTTGGCCGCACGGATGAGGAAGCTCTATCAGCAAGGACTCTACGTAAGGAAAATAGACTCTATGTATCTTAAATATTTCCTTTTACTTAGTTAAAGATTTCTATAGTTAGTCAAGATTAGTATGGACTCTATTAGTTTCAGAGTATAAATATGTACACCCTGGGTCATTGTAAGCACATCTCTCAATCAATCAAAACAGTCTTTACCTTTTTGGCTTCACGCCAACTCTTAGGAGTAGGAGTAATATAGATCTCGGTGAGTTCTTCAACAAGTAGGGCTGCATCAATCCAGTCGACATCCGGCTTGTCTGTAAGTACCGTCATGGCTTATACTTTTGTTTGTAAGGCTGCATTGGTCTAGCCGACCTCTTACGAGCTCTAGTATAAGTTATCGATCCTTATCTAGTTCAAGTACGGCTGTATCGGTTAAGTTTAACCTCTACTGCTCAAATTAGATTAAGGTCAAGTTATCGGCACTACTTAAGGGTGACATCCTTTGGGTAGATTCATTAAGTTATCGATCTTGCTGATATTCTTATTGTTATTAGTTTCAGCGATATGAACATGCTCGATCAAGATCGATCTAGATCGGCCTCACATCGTTTTAGTCCATCGTTTATTTTGCTATATTGCGATAACTTTTACTTTAAACGATGGATTATGTTTTATCGGGTATTCTACTTCGATCTTGATCATGCATAGTATGCGGCAAAGGCATGTCTGATCTTGAGTAGGTTTACTAGCTAGTTGAGTCTAGTCTATAGCTCGCTATTATGGCTGTAACGATCTGGTCGATCCCCACTATTAGCACTTTAAATCAGAGTATGCTAGTTAGTAGATTTGCTTTCGGTCAGGCTTGACCTTGGCTGTTTGCTATGCCTGCATCGGCTAAATAGACGATTGCCCGTACTTTAACGCTCATAGTATGTTTTCATGATTATGTTAAATGTGAATATATCTATTTACTTTAAAGGTTTAATCTGTTATCTTTATTATGGTTGTCATTGATCCGGTCGAACCCCACTATTAAAGATAATATGTTAGATTTGATGAGTTTATAAATCTATTCATATTAAATAGTCGATTGTTCACATGCTATAATCATTTTTCTACCTGAATCGGCTATTTTAGCCGATTCGCATGTGCTTTAACACATATAGCATGTTTTTCATGAACCTGTCAATATATAGATGGTTTTATGAATTTTTTGGCTTTAGTTTGTTATCATTATCATAGTTGTATCGATCCAGTCGAACGTCACTGTTGATGAAAACAAATTAGATTCAGAGCGTTTGTAGATTTATTTATACTAGACAGTCGATTTGTTCGCATGTTATATCTCTTCTCGTTAAACTTATCGGCTCAATGCTTTACACTGGTTATATTCACCTAGCTGATGATGTTACTTATATCTAGTTGCATTGTACTTGTTATCATAAATCAGTCATGGCCCATGAACATCACAGTCCTTAACAGTCGATTTCTCCTCGTATCGGCTATTTAGTCGATTCTCCCGTTTGAAACTGTTTGGGCAAAACCGTCATATCCTGCCTTAAACTATTGATAAGACTTTCTCTCCTTGTCAATTGCAGGTCAAATTGACTGGCACGCCTTCGGAATTCACAGGATCGGCTGGTCCTGTGTTGAAGCCAAGCGGATCTCCAGACTTACTCCAAATAGATCCTTCCGTCTTCCTGTGTGTTGATCACATCGCTATATTTTTGTATCGACACACGTTCTGGCATGCCCGATGGGAACACAATTATTTGATTGGAAGTCAAATACTTTCTCGATATTTTATTAACCTCCTAATCATAGCATGTTCTGTCGGCTAAGTATTCAACGTGCCAACTAGGCTGGATGAATTCATCGGCTACTTGGAAGTCAAATCACAACAAGACAAAATAAGAGCCGATGCATTGGATATGTCAGAGCCGACCTACTAGTATTGGTGTTCACAATGATCGTCGACAAATAGCTTATCCCAAGGCAATATCGGATCAAATCAAAGGATGCACACAGGAAGCTACCAGAAGTTGTCACGTGAGCAAATAACAAGAATATTTACATCAGCTCAAGTATTCGAAGGTATTTCCAATACCAAAAGGAGAAGAATTGGCTACTAACTTTGAAGGTCAAGGCCTCACATACATGGTACAAGAAGCTTCGACCTGTGATAACCGATTTCAGGAAGCCCGCAAAGAAAAATATCAGAGGAAGATGCTGATAGTCATACTCATTGCGTCCAGGAAGCTGATTCTGGAAAAAGGGACATCGGCACTTAAATTAAAAAACAAGGATATTTGGCCGATGGATGGGTTTTTGCTTCGTTAATTAAGCATATTCTATCGAGCTCGTTCGTGGTGAGGCCGTGATTACCTGTTGAGAAAAGCAAACATTGGCGTTTCAAATATCTCGCTAATCGGCCATATTAAAATATTTTATATTCGGTGGCCGATTATTTGAGATATTGTAGTGTTGTCGACCAGGATCCACATGCACAGGAGAAAGTTCAGCAACGAATCAGGCCCCACAGCCGATTACGTTTATTTCCTCGATTTCATACTGAATATCTGAAGGCTTTGCATCGGACTGTAATTGCCTGGCTGCCGCAATTAATTCACGCATCGAGTTGAGGAGTCTGAATCAAAGCCAACTAAACTAGAAAGAAAGAATCCGGCTCGGTAAATACTGTATGAAGGAAAGGAAGGAAGAAATAGAGTCAGAGTGAATGCAAGCAAACAAAGTTGGAAGCGGTATGTGTCGGCGTCAAATTGTGAAGCGTATCAAACATCAGATGGCAGATCGGCAAAGAGCGCTGCAGTGGAACCTCCTCGACTGTTCTGATTCTGATGATGCCTACAAGACGGAGATTCTGGGATCGACTATGCGCGTGTGATGTGGATTGTGGGGCCGTCACCTTGATAAAGAAATTCAAAATCTTGTGACCGAGGGATATTGCCGGCCGCGTGCGCTTGCGCGTTGCCAATACCAAGAAGGCATTGAGCTAGAGCCGAGAACATGACTGGAGTCAGTAATTATGAGACTAATGTCAAAGGGAGTGTTCGGCTGGCCACTTTTGGCTGGCTGGACTTCCTTTTTTTTTTACCGGAACAGTGTTTTTCTCTCACTATTTTTTAGCTGCTACAGTACTTTTTCAGATGCTACAGTGTCATTTTAATGCCAGCCGAACACTGACAAAGTTATCGGTTCAAGAGGGATAAGTTTGGAAGAAGGATAGTTAATATGGTGCATGCGTGTCCGCATCAAATTTACATGGACAAGCTAGCTTGAGGACTTACTATATTTAAATAGTATATGCATGTCATGGATGATGCAAGATAAATCTGGAGGTATCTTAAGTCATCAACTTCTCCAGCAAGATCTCTACGGAAATGCGATCGAGACAGAAACGGACTCTATTGACATTTAAAGTGTAAATTCGTTGTGGCCAGCTCATGAGGCCAGCATGTCCACGGTAGCAAAAATGTTTTGGTCCGTTCGAATGTAGATCGGCGGCGCTGCTGTCTCCTTCCATGCCGAATATATACCGGCTCCAACCCTAGCTCTCTCTCCCGTCCACATCCGCCTCTCCTCCCTCCCCCTTATCTCTCGGCGGCGGCTAGGGCGGGCCCGGTCGCGCGCGTCCGGGCGAGGGCGCCACAGCTCCCTGGCAAGGGAGGCATGAGCCCCGGCTAGGGCGGCCTGGCGCGGCAGCGCAAGGGCCCTAGCGCGGGTGGCCCCCAGCATGGCGCACCCCGGCGCAGGGCGAGTGCGCCCCTCGGCGTAGCGTTGCGCCCCCAGCGCGGGTGGCACCCCGTGCGGCGTTGCGGGGTGAGCTCGCCCCCACGGCCGGCGGTGCGGCGGCGCGGGTGGGGCTCAGGGGTTGGTTCGGGTCAGAGCCTCCACGCGGCAGCTGCCTCTGAAGCCCCACGCGCCCCAGCGCGCGAGGACTCCGGCGCGAGCAGACCCAGGTAAAGGTGGCCTCTCTCCCTTGCTCCTCCTCTCCTTCACTCGCCGGCGCCGGGGTCGAGCATCGGTCTGTGCTTGTCGCACTTCTTTGCTGGGGTCGAACCGGGGCCTCCACGACCGGATCTAGGGCCTTCATGGCCGCATCCGTTCGTTCCGCCACTGAATCTAGCTTGGTCGTGTCCTCTCGTAGCGTCCGGCCGGATCGAGCTGCACGCCGACAGATCTTGCCATCGCGAGGTGGGCCATGCCGCCGGATAAGCCGCCAGCTTTGCTTTTGCGTCACCGCGCAGCTGCTTGCTAACGCTAGATCTGCGCTCCTTGTAGGTTGGTGGTGGTGGGAGGAGCGACCCCAGGAGCGCACCACAGACGAAACGGCCTTCGGTACCAGGTCCGATTTGCTTTCTGTTTTGTCGGCCCTGCTTGTTCGATGTTTGATTTTTGAGTGCCTTTTCCCGCTTGCTGGATTTAGGGACCGCGAGGACGACACCGCGGCCGGACCGGAAGGCGATGGGGATGATTCTTGAGAAGCTTCAAAAGTGCGTGTTTCACATCTTTGTCGCAAACGCAAGATGAGATTTGTTGCGTCAAGTTTTAATGAGCTCGATTTCTCCTCCTTTTGCCACTGCCCTATTCCGCAGGAAGAATATGTATGGAGTGTTTGCGGAGCCAGTGGATCTAGAGGAGGTAAGGAGCTCATATTCATTTGCCATGCTTCCTGGAGTTATCAATTTGTTTGGTAGGGAGCTATTGAGTGTTCATATCGCAGTTATTGATTGACACAGCTGCCTGATTACCACGATGTGGTTGAGCACCCAATGGACTTTGGCACCATCTTGCCAGGAATGCGTATTGCTTGTTCGAGCAATTTGAGGTCAGATTGCTAGGCTTTGGGCGTATATTTAGGCAGCGTATGGATAATGAAATATCGTATTGCAATTTATTGGCCATTGAAGAGTTACTTTTCAGTTCATTTTACTTTTGTCGTGAGCGAATTTGATGTGTAACGTTCTCCCAAAGTAGCAACATGTGATACGTTAGATTTGCCTAAGAGAATCAGGTTTGTCGTGCATCCTGACAAATGTAGTGAGGTAGCTAGACTTCTCCATTTCATCATGCATTTGGAAACACATTTGTTGGTCTTGCCTTTCACGATAATTTTGTGCGCAAGGAAGGTGGATAGCTTTCCGCTTTGTCTGTTTGTACTAAATTTGTGTTGCCTCGTGCAAATAGTCATTAGCGTGTCCTTGAATTTATGATTGAGCACCCAATGGACTTCGCATCATGGTCAATCACATAGTGGTAATCAGGCCACCAGCTTGACCTCCTAAACTTTATGTTTAGATTTAACCTCACTGGTTATAGAACAAATTATTTTTCCTTCAAATAAGTTAAAACTCAACTTTGTTCATTGCTATTTCCTTTGATCAGTTTTGATGCTTCATAGAATCTTTGGCTGGTACTAAAAAACCTCTAATTCTAGATGAAAAAAACAATTACTGTTGTGTCACTACCTTTTTTACTCTGGGGATAAAGCAGAATCAGGTTCCAGCTTTTAAAATTACTGGTTCTCTCCATAAGCTGCATTTACATGCTGGTTCTAAAATTACTTTGAACCTACTTCTGAAGAGTAATTTGCTTCTGCCCCAATCCTATGGACTCATTTGCACCAAAATCCTTGTTTCCACATCCATACCCAGGTTCATGTTGCTGGTCCTATCTGCAGTGATGGTCGATGAACATGTGTTTTTGTTGATGCTGATTAGATCAGGCAGGAACTGCTTAGAGCTAGATGCTGATTAGATCAGGCAGGAACTGCTTAGAGCTAGGTCAGTTTCATGAAAGTAGACTGATAATTTCCAGCTTTATATAGTAAAAAAAACTGTTGTCATGTTCAGCTATGTTGACGACAACAAGTGAGTCGTTCTTGATTATATGACCGTAGTTTCATAATATAGGATAGGCAATGCATATGCTCGTACCTCTATAGAATCTTTTTTCGGTAACATTTTATTAATAATATTCTGATTTCTTGATTGTTTGCCTTGTGTAAGTGCGATTGCCAGCAATCATGTGTAGAAGAGTGTTGAGGTTGTTGATATAGAAACCAATGAACTACGCCCGAAGAATACAGCAGCACCCAGGGTATCTGTTGGAACAAAAGGATGGCCTCTTTTGTTTGATCCAGATTGATGAAAAGCGGCATGTGTCTTCCATCAGCTTTGTGTTCTTTTATATAGTTGCCTAGCTTATTGGCCTTGGCTTCTCTTGACTTATGGTCATGCTATCTTCGGATTATTGCAACTTCTCTTGTGTTTTGTGCTGATTCTGAAAAACAAGGGCAAAATGTCAATGACACATTGTTATTCTGGGGGATATTGCAAGATGAATGAAATAATGTTTACTGTATTAAGATACACTTACGGTTTCCCATAGAAAATAAAAACCAAATCAAGTGAGGTGATCACATTTCAGTACTTTTGTCTTGGACGACAATAGACCATTAATATATTAAACATACATTATCAGTTGTCGTAGTATTACGACACATTTGTGGTTAATTTTTCTCAGCTTGTGTTTGCCTTCTGTGCTCTATTTTTGTGGTGATTTTTGGTTAACCTGTGATTTTTTTCTATCCTAGGACTATTTCGTGTAAAATTATGTACTATTTGAACATCTACTGTTCTGGTGTGGGACTGTTTCATGTAATTAAGATATAAGTACTATTTTGACACATATGTCTCATGTAATATATATGTAGTGTATCCAGCTTGACCTTTGGCACGCGTGTTGTCCTAATTGTGGTCTGAGTGGTGGAAACAAACACCTCCTGTGATATGTTCGGTTCGTATCAACATTATTCCATTTTCCAGATAAAACATATCATATTCATTCTATATCAACATTATTTCATTTGTCAGACAGCTACGGCCATTACTCGCGCGCAAATCACTAGTAGGTCATACAAGCACAAAGGATTTTCCATCAGAGCCAGTTGTACCTGCATGGTCCTCGTGTCTACCAACCACCGCCGATGTCGTTGTCAGTTTGACCCAAAATACTCCGTCACCATATCCATTGGATCGGATCCCTCCTGCTGCTGCTACCAAGCCGATCATAACTGCTCATGGAATCCAGACAAGCATCATTGGAAATTGATTAATGGAATGAGCCGTGATCGGATACTTGATATTTGTTTATCAACGTCTAGTTTTCTCGTTGGAAGAGATAGCAGCAGCAGATGCAAGCAAGCTTCGGCCAGTATATGATCTTTGCCACTTCAAATTCATACAGTGGATGATGCGCACCAATAAACATACATATGAGCTCATCGGCTGATGTTCTGTACAACTCATCGGCTGATTTTCTGCATAGCACATCGGCCCAGTTCTGTAAAGCTCGGTTTTGTGTTTTTACATTCAGCAAAGAACAAGATGGCAGAAGAGGTTTCGGCAACAACAAGCGAACAAGCATGGAGGCTGTACAGGCATCAAACTATGAATTAAATCAACCATTGGCTTAGAAAAACCAAGTGCGTTATAGTCCTAGTAGTTACCTGATGGCTACGTGATGAAGGGGAAGCGCTCGTGCTCCCCCACCTCCATCAGCTGCTCCTTCATCGGCTTAGTTCTATATTTCCACATCCAGTAGGGAACAAACAGCAGAGTATCTGAAGAATCGCGGAAGAGGAGGAAGATTGGTATGGTGGTAGTGCAGCCGGTTCTGCGTTAGCGGCCTGCTGAGACCGCATTTTTTCCCAAATGTCCCACCGGTGTCCATCACTTAGCTGCTCCTTGAATGGGCGTACGAGGCATACTGGTCCATCCGTCCATGAACAGCTTTGACATAAAGCACCTTCGCCTACAAGGCCACATCAAAGATTCCATCTACGAGGAAGTGGCCGATGTTCATGATTATTGCCTCTGGATAGCCGATTATAATCATAGACTCGGGGGGGCCAGCTCATAATCAGCTAGCGTAGATGAACGGTCAGGATACTGAATCCAAACAAGTCATCAAAGATATTGACTCATGAACATTAATTGTGAGGTGTAAGGATTAATTTTGGAGCTATCAATATAAAAGAAGATAGTTGGTATGGAGCCGATGCAGCTTTCACATAAGTTTATCAAATGGAATCGGCTAAAGAAAATAGGACAGAAGTTGGTCGGCCAGAGCTGCTCAAAACCCGATGGAATCCTAGCCAGACTATACAAGTTGATGAAGTCTGTAGCTGATTGGCTAGACCATAAAACCCATCAAAACTGACACAGCCGGGTTCTAGATTGACGTAGAATAAAAAGCCACAAGCTCATGGAGAAACGCACAGCTTTGAAGAAAGAAAGGCCGATTACTACTTTTGTTGGTAACATGGGTCCAACAAATTACAGCCAAGAATATAAATGATTCGGCCTTGATGAACAGTAGCAAACATAAGAGTAAAGCTGATGATTTCAGAAGTACAAAGCGAAGATGATAGAAAGCGAAAATGATAGCCTTACTTCTATCATCGGCTGGAAACACTATCATTTTATCAGGACACTCCTCTAGTAAAGCACTCTTGGCTGAGAACCTCCATCGACTGTATTTTTCTCGCAGGAGGCGTTGAATCTGAAGTAAACAAATGTTGAACTTTTTCATCGGCTCCTGGTTCATCGACTCTTTGTTTTTTCTGAATATGATGTATAGCCGATGAACGAGTAGAAAAAGGAGAAATTGATCGTGTTTTGGGTTCTCGAGAATCTGCCATTTGCTCCACCTGTGGCTACGGACCACACCGACCGATCAGGCAAAAAGTAGTAGCTGCATGGAGACGTCATCAATTTGAGAAGGCTTGGCCAGGAGTTTATCAGGATTCTTCTTCACATCATAAGAGGCACTCATCGGTGTAGAGTGGAGGAGCGTACATACAAATATGAGGTATATTCCTTTCTATGGTCAGCTCCTATGTTCTTTATTTCTTGCTTTTTCTATCACTTGTGAACAATTTATCATAGAGAAAACATATCATTTAAGTAGTTGATAATTGAGATATGATATAATGAAAGGAACCTTGTTTCTTTTTGCAAAGTACTTGAAAATTTTTCCTATAAAAAATTCAAAATCAATAGCTTCTCTTCAATAATGTTGAATTTCCTACCAAGGCCATATAAGTAGTCTCATTAAAAACCTTTCACATAAGCTGCTGGCTCTATTTTGAGTTTTGTCAAGTCTTGTTGACCCTTGTTGAGAGATTTATCATGCTCCCAAGATCAAGATCACGTACACACCATATATATGTGCTACTTCTATACTGAAAGTGCACAAAAACATGTTTTTCATCCACCTCAAAATGTTCCGCTCCTACACTAGGAGAAGGCAAAAAATATGTTTGTTAGGTTTTATTAGAATAAATGCTCCAAGTTCTTGACAATATTTCTCTCAAAAGTTTGTTGTAAAAAGAGACATGAGTTATGCAAAAAAAGGGATACAAAAGAGGTCCAAAATAAAAAAAAAGGAAAAGGAAAAAAGATGAGAAAAAGATACCCTATGTTTTCGCAAAGATATTCCATGAGAGAAATATATTTCAAAGAGCATAGTAGAATTAGGTTAGCCACCAAATATTACAAGCACATGCACATTTTGAACTAAAGCATGACACTTCTCTTCTTAGATCCGGGACTTGACCTTACAATATATGTAAAGTAAGTACGCTATATATTTTATCCCTACCTAAACTTCACATAAGTTTTTTAGAAGTGGGATGAGAAGAGACAAAACAGTGCTTCGATGAGGAACTATACACATTAAACGATCTGAGAGAATCATTTGAGGAGCAAAGCTATGTTTTAATTTAAAAATCCTCCAAAAAACCCAAGTTTTCTGAGCAGAAGAAGTGAGGATGACTGGATTCTAATCCGTTCCATTCTTCAACCATCCAAGATGGCATGATAGACACTTCAAAGTTTACATGTATAGGTGAGGCTTGGAATAAGGTAATATTGCTATCAGTGAATCCTTCAGCTCCTTACCAGTGATTTGATAGCCGATTATAGTTATAAACTCGGGGGTCAGCTCTTAATCGGCTAAAGCGGATGAACAATCAACCCAAGTAAATCATCAAAGCCAAGTATTGCAATCAGATGTCGCTGACTCGGAAAAGGAGATTATTGGATAAAATAGTTGGAAGCATGAAAACCTGTAGCTACAGACAGGTTTGGATCAGCTTTTACTCCTGATGGTACACGTGTATCGAGTGCTGTCATGTCACCACCGACAGCAACACCTTCGACCGCGCCTCTGGTGACATGTGTTGTACCATGTCTCTAGCTTCTTTCTGATGATTTTGATCACTGACTCATCAGAAGTAGCAGCCAGCCGATCAAGCAAAGAAGTAGTAGCCGTATACATTTTGGACTCATGTCTCCGTGCTTCTTGAGAAGGATTTTGCACTAATTGATTATTCGGCTAAAAGGCATAAAAGTTTCATGGAGACATCATCAATTTGAGAAGGCTTGGCCAGGAGTTCATCGGGGTTCTTCTTCACATCATAAGGCATTGTCATCGGCCCCTTGCGTGTTGACGACTTCATCTACTATTGGATTTTCTTGAACATGAGGTGTAGCCGGTAAGCGCACTGGTGAAGACATCATTATAAAAGATGGATCCCACGAAAAGGCACTCATCGGCTCAGAGTGAAGGAACATACATGTAAATATGAGGTGAGGCTTGAGTAAAGTAATATTGCAGCTAGTGAATTCATCAACTCCTTGGAAGAAGACCATCGAATCAAAATAGTTTGAAGCATAAAAATTCATACTCTAAACTCGGGGGTCCTGTGTTAACACCAAGATTTGGTAATTCTATTGCCAATGGAGTCTACAGAAGAAAGTCGACAATTTAATTAATATATTTAGTTAAAGACGGCGGATTCTAGGATGCATAGCAAGAAAAGACACGTGCCACGGATACGAGTCAGTTAAGAAAGTTTGCCGACGGGATTAATTTAAGAAGGAATGCGATGTATAAATTTCTATATGCATGCAAAGGCCATGCAACCTATGCGTGTCTGTGGCTAGCTACGTGCTAGAGTCCATGCACCGATGGAAACGAAAATTAGCCAACACAAGCAAACAAACATGTCAACCGTGGAAGCATCAAACCGTGAAGCGCATCAGCATCAGCTCAGGGAGTTCAAGTACAACACGAAGCTAATCGTCAAGCTGGTCTCCCTTGCTGATTAAGAAATATCATTTAATATATTTGGATCAGAGAGGCGTGAAGACCAAATGCTCCTCACGTGAAGATATGGAAAGCAATAGAAGCAAGAAGATCAAGGAAAAATGCACGCTCATGATCAGAAAGAATTATTGGATATATGATCGTACACGGTTGATTATTATATTTGGCCATGTATGTATGGTTAGTTTGGCCACATGGATGAGGAAGCTCTATCAGAAGGACTCTACGTAAGGAAAATAGACTCTATGTATCTTAAATATTTCCTTTTACTTAGTTAAAGATTTCTATAGTTAGTCAAGATTAGTATGGACTCTATTAGTTTCAGAGTATAAATATGTACACCCTGGGTCATTGTAAGTACATCTCTCAATCAATCAAAACAGTCTTTACCTTTTCGGTTTCACGCTAACCCTTAGGAGTAGGAGTAATATAGATCTCGGCGAGTTCTTCAACAAGCAGGGCTGCATTGATCCGGTCGACCTTCGGCTTGTCTGTAAGTACCGTCATGGCTTATACTTTTGTTTGTAAGGATGTATTGGTCCGATCGACCTCTTACGAGTTCTAGTATAAGTTAGTTATCGATCCTTAAGTAGTCAAAGTACGGCTGTATCAGTTAAGTTCAACCTCCACTGCTCAAATTAGATTAAGGTCAAGTTATCGACTCTACCTAAGGTGGCATCCTTTGAGTAGATTCATTAAGTTATCGATCTTGCTGATGTTCTTATAGTCATTAGTTTTAGCAATATCAACCTGCCCGATCGAGATTGATCTAGATCGGCCTCACATCCTTTTAGTCCATCATTTATTTTGCTATATTGCGATAATTTTTACTTTAAACGATGGATTATATTTTATCGGTCATTCTACTTCGATCTTGACCATGCATAGTATGCGGCCAAGGCATGTCTGATCTTGAGTAGGTTTACTAGCTAGTTGAGTCTGGTTTATAGCTCACTATTATGGCTGCAACGATCCCTACTGTTAGCACTTTAAATTAGAGTATGCTAGTTGATAGATTTGCTTTCGGCCAGGCATGATCTTGGTTGTTTGCTATGCCTGCATTGACTAAATAGCTGATTGCCCGTATTTTAACGCTCATAGTATGTTTTCATGATTCTGTTAAATATGAATATATCAGTTTACTTTAAAGGTTTAATCTGTTTATCTTTATTATGGCTGTTATCGATCTAGTCAAACCCCACTGTTAAAGATAATATGTTAGATTTGATGAGTTTATAAATCTATTCATATTAAATAGTCGATTGTTCATATGCTATAATCCTTTTTCTATCTGAATCGGCTATTTTAGCCGATTCACCTGTGTTTTAGCACATATAGCATGTTTTCATGAACCTGTCAATATATAGATGGTTTTATGGATTCTTTGACTTTAGTTTGTTATCATTATCATAGTTGTATCGATCCGGTCAAATCTCACTATTGATGGTAATAAATTAGATTCAGAGCGTTTATAGATTTATTTATACTAGATAGTCGATTTGTTCGCATGTTATATCTCTTCTCGTTAAACTTATCGGCCCAATGCTTTACACTGGTTATATCCACCTAGCTGATGATGTTACTTATATCTGGGTGCATTGTACTTATTATCATAAATCAGTCGTGACCCACGAACATCATAGTCCTTAACAGTCGATTTCTCCTCGTATCGGCTATTTAGTCGATTCTCCCGTTTGGCTGCTCTCGAAGCAGCACACTTGGTACTGTCTGGGCAAAACCGGTATGTTTCGTCTTAAACTACTGATAAGACTTTCTCTCTTTGTCAATTACAGGTCAATTTGATTGGCACGCCTTCGGGATTCATAGGATTGGTTGTTCCTGTGTTGAAGCCAAGCGGATCTCCATGCTTACTCCAAGTAGATTCTTCCGGCTTGCTATGTGTTGATCGCATCGCCACTTTTTTTGTCGACAACTTGGAAATATTTGCTAGAGAACAGGGGCTATTTTATTCATCTCTTCTCTTTTTTCAGGTGGGCATCTAAGTACCCATTGTTTTAGATATCTTGGACACTTGTCCATTTTTTCTCAACTCTTTTTTTATTTTCTTTCTCTTTTTTTATGAATAACTTTTGCATAGCCCATGCCTCTTTTCTGCAACAAAACATTTGAGAGATAGCAACAAAAACTTAGAACATTTATTTGATGGATGGAAAAACTTATCAAGCATGTTTTTGTGTTCCCTCTCGATGTAGGAGTAGTGCATATTTAGGTGGTGTGTACATGATCTTGATTTTAAGAGCATGACAAATCTCTCATAAGGGTCAATAAAGCTTGACAAAACTCAATGCAATTACAAGCAGCATATATATGGAAGTTTTCCTAGCCTAAATAACATGTATGGCTCTAGTAGGATTTCAAGCTTTGTCATACAGGAACTCATCATGTAACATTTTTATGTTTTAAAAAAATAAATCTCTAGAACTTTAGTGTTACTTGGAACAAGATAAACAACAGCTTAGACCTTCTCATATCATATCCATCAATTACCTAGACTTAGATCAAGCATCTACTACCCACAAGTTTCAAGTTCAGAGTAAATCCTTATATCAAAATAATTTTATCCAAAATTCGGAAGAATTCAAGGCTGAAAACTAGGTACTTGAAAGAAATTACAAAAGAGCAATTCATCATTTCTATTTAAAAGATTATTCTGAGTCCTCTTTATTTTATTCAGTTCTTAAAAACAAATTAAAGCAAACTAGACACACCTTTTTATTTTTTTTCATTCATCATTTTTTAACTATTTAAAAGAAACTAAAAATAAAACGGGAAAGAATACTTACCTCGATACACGGAAGTGCTTCTCCCCCAAACTAGCTCTTTTGGTGAGGGTTCGGTATTGTAAGTCCTTCAAACCGGACTTCTCCTTGTGAAGTTCATTACTGAGTACCTTGGTTTGCTCTAAAAATGAGAATTCTTGTGGTGGCGCTTCTAGTGGTGATTTCACCTTCCACCGTCAAAGCCATCTTAGTTTTGAATTTGATTTTGGTTTGATAGGTTTAGAACTTTCACTTATAGAAATTTGGGGAATCAACTAACTTCCCCCACACCTTGCTTGAATTGTGTCCTGCTCATAAAGACAAGGTAGAGATTAAGTGCATGGGCTCTGTTGGTGGGAAAACACCAACAGAAATAAAACTTTATTTATTCTTCTCTAACTTTAAGCACATTAAACAAGATGAAGTTGATGTTATGTGCTTTATTCAACTATAACATGAGTGATAAGATCAGAAGATTAAGCATGAATGTAGCATTAAGTACATTTGGCAAGAACGGTTGAATTGCTTAACCCATGGAAGGATTGTTTATCTCTACATAATATATCAATCTTTACATGATTATGACTATCATCTTCCAGAGATAAGGTGTGCAACATTTTAACTTATTTGGTTAAGACTATGAGATCAAGAAAGTGGTGCTAGGAACAAGCTTAAAGAACTAAACATGTTGAGTTAATCAGGTTGGATCAAGTAAGTTGTAACTCGATCATGTCTGTTTCTTATTTATGTGCCTACCAGAATCAAGGAAAATTCTTTAAATAATTACTATTTACCTTAGGATGTTACCTTTGTCATTGGAGCATGATGACACCATATAACAAAGGGTAGATGACTTGTGATGGTTCTTCCCTTTTTATTTGAAGTTTTCCTTGTTTGCCTAGCCTCACAGCATGAGTTATTCATGAGCTTCTTGTCTCCAAGATTCCACCCTTTCTTTCTCATTCTTTTGTCATGCCATCTTTTTGTTCTTTGATCTTTGATATTTTGTTAGACCTTCTACCTCACCCATTCATTGTTTTATGCCTCAGATCTTGATTTTGCTTCCATAAATGATCTCCTATTGTGAGGGCTTTTGGGTCTATTGATTTGCTTATCCACTTCCTATGAGTGAGTGCTTTGAGTGTAGATCTTATTTTATGGCACTCGTCTTCTTCGTCTTTGTTCCATAGCTGCAATGGTGCCTTGAGTTTGCAGATTTATGCCAAACCATGGACATGCGTAGCTTATATTCATTCATCCAGTTCTTCATGAATTGTATCTTGCTTCAACTCTAATTTGAATTCATCTCGTGACTTACCTAAATTGAATTGAGAGTTTCCTGTAGGGGTTAGTCTAATAAAATATCTAGCATCTACAAAAGCATACTATCGGCTCAAAAATCAACCTATACACCATGTCTAATTTTATTTAGGAAGGTATTTTAACCTAAGCACCATGCTTAATTTAAAAGCCTTTGAAAGTAAAATCAGCACACCTTTTGGTTCAAGAATCAAACTAGACACCATGTCTAATTTAATTCAAGAAAATAGTTTAAACTATGCACCATGCCTAATTTAAAAGGTGTATGAAAATACTTCAAAACCTAAGCATATACTATAGCAAATAAAGGTAGTATGAAAGCATTATAGAGATTTACTCAAATGGAGATGAAGGAGCATGATTGTTATTTAGCAAATTGAGCATGGCTTAAAGGTAGAGACAACCAAAATAATTTACCAACATGACAAGAGATGTTTTTAGGGAAGTCTGTCCCCCAGCTTGAATTTTGCAGCAAAATCAAGTTTGGATGGATGTGATTCTCATGTGTGAATGTGGTTCAATGTTGCATGATGATTGGTTGGACATACCTTGAGTCGTCATCCTTCGTTCTTTTTGCTTCAAACCTAGAATGGTTATTGACAAAAATACCCGAAGGAATATTCTTACAATTATATTTCTATGCTCATTTAACAAGGGCATTACAGCAAAAGGTGAAAACTCATGTTATCTTCCAAAAGTGTTTGTTTTAGGACAAAAAGCTCGTCCTTGGGAAACCTTTGAATTACGCTTTTAAGTTGGTGGAGTGGTTTTCCCTCTAGCACCAACATTGTGTATCTATCTCAAGATTTATGCCAACACACAACGAGATTTACAATATTTATGATATACAAACACATCTACAACCACCCTTTCAAATTTTTTGTGAATAAGAAGCATGAGGGGGTTAAAGATCTCGTGTGTGGTAGTAGAGAGACCAATTGATTCAGGAGTTTTCTTACGTGAGCATGGATTTAATGAGGTGTTCATGAAGTAGCTTCCATGCTCGTTGATGTAATCTTCCTTTTCAAGCTCTAGGGTTGATTCTTCATGAATGTCCATAGGCGAAAACATTGTCTCCATCATTCCATGCCTATGACATTCATTGTCCAAGATTTCCCTTGGATTGGTTACTCTCGGGTTGTCTTGTCTAAGGCCTCCTCCAAACTTAGATAAGTGATGTTTATTAAGTAGATTGACTTAAGCTCACCGTTTGGATCTAAAACAGGTTTGTATTCTATCCTTAGCGATTCAACCTCGTCCAACCATTCTTTACTCACAACAACACATGAATGCTCTAGTCGTTGTCGTTGCTCTTCTTGGCCTTCCTTGGATCCTTCATGATTCCTATGCTTTGTTGTCTTAGTGGATTTCTAGGATCATCACGAGACTTAGAAGAAAGAGCATAAGGGGATTTATCGGGGTCAAGGATGGGTTTAGATGTGGATTCAAAACTGATATCGGTTGTGAGCATAGAAGGGGAGAAGATAGGATTGGTTTCTAAATGACTCGGCTCTCCTTCTATGGCATCACTTGACATGCCACCCTTGAGTTTTTCTAGATGTTCCCAAAAGGAATTTGATTTAGGACGCTTTCTAAGAGATCCCATCTTGAGAGGATTATATTCACTCGAAGGTCTCTTATGTAGCAGAAAGTTTAAGCTTTTCCTAAAATCAGCATAAAAAAGATCATCCTTAATTTCAACAGAGATTTCCAAAGGTTAACTTTCTTCTTCCCTTGAAGGATTTTTGTAACACCTCTGTGTTAAGCATCGCAATTTGCACTTGCATTTCATGAGCATAAGCATCATCCAAGCATTCATGAACATGAGCATATGAAATTTCATCTCATTCTTATACTTTGTCACATGAAATGTTGATTCATATATATATGCCAATGCTTACATATGCTAGGATTTACATGTGACCAATGTATAAAATATTTGTGGGACCTTAGGAGTACCTTATTCATGACTTGGACCCATTTGGCCTCTAAGTCATGGTTATAGTGTAGGCTTTCATTTTCAAGTTGTATGTTTGACCTAAGTTGAACTATAGCATAGAGTGTTTGCATGGCAGTGCACCCTTAAGCAAAGTTGTAGTACTTGACTAGGGTAACAACTTTTCATTTTGGGTCAAGGTCTAATTCAGTGCATAGCATACTCAAAAATAGCTCACAAGTTTCACAAAATGTTGTTTTGGACTTGCAAAATTTTTCTAAGTCTAAAACGAGGATTTCAGTTTTAAGTGCAGCACTTTAGGGCTTTGTAGATTTCAAACTATTGAGAATTTGGGGGTTCTTCCTAAAGCAAAGTTGGAGATCTCATGTAGCTCTACAACTTTCATTAAGGAAGTTTTTGCTAATTTGCAATAGATTAGGAGTAATTGGATCACCAATTCACGCTATCAGTCGGCGAAGGCAGCGACAGAACCACGCCCGTGCGCCCGGTAGTGGCCGATCGGCCATAGGCCGCGGCCACCGCATGGGTGGTCATACGCCAGCGTTGGCCCGATCGGTCAGGCCAACGCATGACCTTAAGTGTCGCGCACCCACCACGCTCATTCACTCTCGCTCTCTCGCCCTCTCTGTGCCTTGCCTTCGCCATGCCCGTGCGAAACTACAGTGCCGCCGTCACCGCTGCACCTCCGCTGAGCTCGCGTGTAACCGCCAATGCACCACCATCCAATCCATCCTGCTCACAACTCTAGCACCACCTCCTCCACCTTGCCGACCCGCTTGCACCACCATTTGAGCAAGGGTAAGGCCACATTTCACCTCGCCGTAGCCGCCATTGTCACCAAAGCGCCGCCGCGCTCATGGCTCATCATGGCTCCACCGTTCTACCGCACCGCATGCCTTCATTTTCTTTGGTCCAACACCATGCTAGAGTCTAGTAGCTTAGGCCAAAGTTAGGGATGGCGCTATCGCGTAACAGCGCCGGAACGAGTCGCCGCCCCACGGCGCCCGCCATGGCCACCATGGCGCTCGAGCTCGCCGTCGTCGAGTTGGTTCACCGTCTCCCTCCTTTCTCATGCGCCTTAGGTCGAGTAACCCTAGGCTTCGCTAGTGGCATGATGGAGACCCGCCTTTCACCACCGTTTAGCTAGAACAGTGTGATCACTGCCATGCTCTGTACGCCGCCGCACGGCCATGCACGCGGCTGAGCTCACCGGCACCACCTCGTGCCCTCACCTGCACCATGTAGTTTCGCTAGGTCACTAGGATGGAGTAGTCGTCCTTGCCTGAGTGTGTTGTAGCCGAAGATGGCTGGTGTACCGCCGCCGACCACTGCCGTCCGCCATGGCCACCGTTGAGCTTACTCCGGCGAGTCTCTGGACCAACCAAGTGCACCCATCGATCCGGGATGTCGAGGCGAAGCCGTCGGTGGTGACCTCACCACCGGTGACCTTGTCGGCTATGAGCTATGGCCAGTCAGCGCCGTGCTCTGCTTATGTGTGTCTGATGTGTGGGTCCCCGTTGACCGCGGGCCCCAGCTGTCAGCCTGAGTAATGTTGATTTTCTGAATTATTTTTCACAGATTTGACTGCATGTTTCAAAAATTCAATATATCAAGCTAGGAGTCTCCAATTTTGGTGAACCAAATTTTGTTAGTTTCATCTTGAAGTATAGTATTTGATAAAAATATGAGATGCACTGTTTCTAGTATTTTTCTGGGAGAATAAAATGTAGCTAGATAAATGCATTTTAAATGGTTTCTATCTTGTAAATTGCATAACTTGAGCTAGAAAAGTGATAAAATTGTGATTCCAATTTTGCTGGTCTTTTGTTGGCATGATATAGCTAGGAAAAATATTAAACCTACAGTAAACATACTTTTAATATGGTCTTCATATTTAATCCTAATTAATTACTAGTTTCTAGTGAAATTAATTAAGGTAAAAATGTATAACATATGATCATACAAATTTTTTACACAGTATCTTTATGCTTGGAGGAATGTAAGAAAAATATTAAATATGTTGTTTGACACTTTTCACTATGCTAAACTAAGCCTATGTAACTTGTCATATTTGTAAAGGTAGTTGTACTTATCCAAATGGCATAAAATTTGTACAGTGGACTACTGAGGATATTTTTAGGCTACTGTAATTTTATCAGAATTTATTAAGCACTAGAATTATTTATCCTTTAAATCATTGTATTATTTAAGGAAAATAATAAATGGATATAAATCAGTTAGTTATGTTTGACCATGATGTTTTCTAGGGTACTTGTGATACATATGATCTGTTGATATTATTAATAAGGCTTAAAAGCAATTGGTTGTATGCAACTAGTTAATTATTGCTTTATAATTCAACTCGATGGTTGCATGTATAGTTTCAGTTGATTTGATAATTTCATGGTGATAATGGTATTTTTTGAAAAACTTGTTAATAACAAAGTTGTAGATAACTTACTTATCTACCTTATGTTAAATTTTCAAAGTCATAGGCCATATGGTTTAAGAATTAGGGCTGTTAGAATTCTGCTATCAGAAATGCTTGCTCTTTGTACATATTTGAATGATCGAATTGTTTGACCTAGATAACTGCTGAATCACATTAAGATGATTAAAAAAAAGTTATAGGAAATTTCATAAGTTTTCTAGAATATCCACAACCAAATTATTTTTATGTATATAACTCTAGTTAGGGTCAAAACAAATGACTGTTGTCTAGTAGTCCAGAAAGTGATTTACATAAGTGTTTGCTTAAGTGTTAGAGAAAAAATATGCACCTACTCAGTAAAATAAGATGCAACTTATTATTAATTTAATGCAATGCTGTTAAAAACACTTATGAGGATGCATTCATCACATCATATCATATTATACATGTCATTATATATGCATTCGTAGTATCTTATTCCATGCTCATGCATATAGAATCGTCCGAAGAGATAACTCTCCTAGAGTTGAATGAGGAAGCAGAGGAGAATTGGCATGAGACGTCTCAGGCCGCGGCTCTAGGAGAAGAGGAGCTGACTCTCGAAGATCTCCCTGAGTGCTCGGATCATCGACCAATCTCTTTCCTCAAAGGTAAGCCCTGGAACATTCTAAGTCTCTCATGTTTTATAAAATATTACTTGAGTCTTTTATGTTTGATGCATTAGGTTATAAGAGTTGATTGGAAACACTTGATGCATAGAACTATCTTGTCTAGTTATATATACCTTTAACCCTGTGTAGGTTTAGGATCGAATATATGCTTAGCCATGCTTAGATCGGTAAAAGTCGGGTGATTTCCTATCACCTGCGAGATATAGGTGAATACCGAAGCACAGTTGGCTATATTTGCTATCGTGGAAAAGAACCATGAGGTAATGAAAATGGAGGCCCGGTGGAGTCTATGTGTAGGTGGACTCATGTGATTCCATCTGCGTCGATTAAGGATCGTACCGCTGTTGGCACTTCTGACAAGATTGAACGCATGCCTCTCACTTAGCTGGCCAGATAACTCATTCCGATCGCGAAGCTGAGTAGCTCAACTCAGGGTGGGCCCCACTCTGTTAGAGTGCGCACTCTGGATGGTAGTAAGGATTTGCGAGGAACCAGCCATGAGCCTAAGGGTAGGGTAGTCCTGATCATCCTGGCAGCTAGTTGTCTCTGATTGTGCGGTGCTAGGCGAACCCGCGAAATGTGTACCTGAGTTATACCAAAGGTGACCTAAGGTGACCATTGATATGGTCTGCTTGGGTTTGTGTTAGGAATAAATTCCCAGCTGGTTGAAATCGATTCGAATCGTTGTCTTTCCCGGACAGTGAGAAACTTGGCTAGCCCCAACATCGTAGTAATTGTGTTATGGAATGTGATAGTTCGGATGAACATGGAATTTCTACACCGGCTATGGTTACTATTGTATGCTACTAATTGATATACTACATGTTTGGCATAGGTTAGTCGCTAATCTATAGATAAATAGCTATAATTAACTTGATGACCAAATTATAATTGTACAATTGAGTTTCTCGCTTTTTTATGCAAAATGTTGTCAAGCTACCTCCACTTATAAAGCCTTGCATAATCCTTGAAGTCACATTATTTTTGGTTTACGATGGGTAAGTCTAGCTGAGTACCTTCTTGTACTCAGGGTTTTATTCCCATTGTTGTAGATGGTACAGTTTATCATGGCTATTGCAAGAACTACTTCTGTCTCACCGTGGATGAGGAGTGAGCCCTAGGCAGGCATCTCTTATTAATCCTTCTTATATGCTTTTGTGGGAGTTTGATCATGAACTGGCACTATGTATTTGAACTATGATGGCAGATATTAGTTTCAAACTTTAATTTGCTTCTGCTACTATTTACTGAACTTGGTTTGTAATAACCTTACTTCGTACTCTGATAAATGAACTGTATTTGTAAACTTTATGTAACATGTGACATGTATGTTGAATCATGTATGATCTTAGTTGTATGTTGATGGTTAATCGAGACCTATCGTAGAACTCAACGGACTACCGGGTTTATATGGGCTCAAGTATGACAGTGCGACCGCTTGCGGGCTGCAATTGTACTTGTGCTCTTATCAATTGGTCGGTTCGGATACAATTTTGGGGTATTGGTGGTTTGGGATTGATAGCTAAATCTTGGGATTAGAGTAGTTGTGATTTGGCTATCAAAACTTCCTCTTTTTGTTCAGGAGATGATTCCTTCTCTTCCTCGGGAAGTTCATCATGAATGCTAGTGTAGGGAATGTGTCCAATAATTTTGTCAAGGATAGTCCTTGCCTTACTAGCAGACAAATGAAGGAAAGCTTCTCTAGAGGCTGAATCAAGAAATTTTATGGAATCCTTGCTAAGACCCATGTAAAAATGTTGAAGAAGTACAGAGACTTGAATGGCAAGGTCTGGGCCAGTGGTGATGAAGTCATTAAAACAAGCCCATGACATGTCAAGAGATTCTTCTTCTAGTTGCCTAAAATTTAGAATCACTTTTTGAAGGCCGACTACTTTAGAGATGGGAAAGAAACATAAATAAAATTTAGAGCATAGCGTTTCCCAATCTCCTTGCATACTTTCTACGGTTCGATTGTACCAATGTTTAGCTCTTCCCGTCAAAGAGAACAAAAACAACTTCTATCTTAAGGTCTCGTCAGACATGCTAGCGATATGCAAGCATGCATAGGTCTGTTCAAACTCTCATAGGTGTGAGTATGAGTTTTCATCACCTTTTTCTGAGAAGGATTGTTCCTGAATCAATTTTATAAAAACACGGGAACAACTCATAGTTAGGTGTTAGTATAGGCTTTGAAGATTTTGGTAGCTCTAGGCGTGCGCTCATAGGTTTAGCATATTGATATATAGGTGTGTTATCCATGATAAAAGAAAAATTAAAACAAAAAAGATACAAAGTTAAGCTAGGTTTATAGTTAATTTAGCAACTATTTCTCTGGCAACAGCACCAAAAATCTTATTGGTATTTATTAACGCACACAGATAAATCCGCAAGCTCATGGATACCGTTGTAGCTTTCACCCAGAAGTATTCCAAGTATCGTATCCACAGGGAAACGTGTGAGATTAACTATAATCTAACTTAACTAGGGGTAGCAACAAGGCTAAGGATAAATAGGAGCGTACAGAGTATAACTAAGGTTCTCTAGTTCTGACTTTGATAAGCTATGTCTTCTACTATTCAACTAGGAACATTACTAGGGAAAGACACCAGCAAATGATGCTTTTCTTCATAACCGGGTCCTACTTGGTCTACAAACGGGATGTGGACTAAAGAGGACTCAATGAGAGTGTCACACTTGCGGTCTAACGCTACCTCGCGATCTACAACCGGTCCAGAATGCAGGGTGCATCCATGATTAACCGAAGTCTAAGCACCATACTTACACTTATGATTAATACTTTACTCCATCTAGAACAGGAATAAAACACTCAATAGAGTCACGAATCTGATGAACAATATAAACAATTTAGTTACTTGAGTCAAAAGTTGATTACTAGAGAAATCACAGAAGCAAGCTCAAATAGAACTTGGATCCACCAAGGTACAAGCCATAGAGAGAGCACTGATAGGCTAGCACTTCCTCCAAACTCTTCCCTCACTCTCTATCTCACTATTTCTATTTACAAAACTAGATCCAATAGAGGACTAATCTTCTCTTGATAGCTAGCTCTAATCCTGATGAGGAGGATATGAATTAGGGTTTTAGGATGGCTCTGCTGGAGGGGGTATAGGGCTATATATATATGGGGTAGCATCAATTCTGGACCCTCGGATCAAACCGACTTAAAAGGATGGCGTAGGAAGCGGTGGAGAACCGACATTCAAAGGGGAGGTTGATCAGGAGGTCGTAGGTGGGGCCAGCTAGCCCCACCTAGAAGCCCCTTGGTCTATGTTGTGGTGGATAGCCCTCTGGTGTCTTCTGGAACCTTCTGGTGCTGGTTTCATCGTGGATAAGTATGATTAATTCTGATGTTTAGGTCTCCCTCGATGGTTTTCTGGATATACCCTATTGAAAACACAGATTAACCAAAATTTATGGAATTTGTTAGTTTAAACTCCTATACCTATGTTTAGTGATGGAATTAAGTATATATGCAGGTTATATTAATGATTTATAATTGATGTTAATGACCGTCAACAGTGATCGAGAGCGTCTGGGCTCTGGCTCGGGGCCACCTGATCACCCGACATGCCACACCCTTCTAGGGGCTTCGGTAGCAGGCCTCGATCCTCTTGGGCTGGCCTTCGAGGGTCGACCTTCTGCAGCCATAGGTTGAGGCATGGGGAGCGCGCCGAGCTGGAGCAAGGGACCCTCGTTGAGTCCTTCGCTCAGTGGCTCCCGACCCAACTCTGGAGAGTTGGTTGGTTTTGGGGGTGCACCACCTGAGCACCCATCGATCGGGGGGGGCGAGTTCTTCTATCTAGGTACGTCCCTTCCGCTGTCACCTTGAGCAGGCGATTTTATGGCGCCTGGGCCACCGTGCCTGGCAGAGGAGTTATGGTGTGCACTCCTGTGCTGTCCCACTTCATCTAGGAGATAGGACGTCAGGCCACGTGGAGTAGATCTGGCAGAGGAGGAACTGTGGCACTTTGTGCGTGTGGATCTAGGCCATTGCTGGCGGTCGGTGGGCCCAAGGGGAGTCAAATCCCCTCAAGTGTCGTGAGGAGGCATGCTTAGAGTGGGTGGCACGCTTGGTGGGAAGTGGAGCGGGGACTTGACTCTTTGTCAATGCCCTCCTAACTCTGCCTTTACTGCATGGCCTCCATCAAGCAACTGCTTTGAGGCATGCTGTAGGGATCAAAGGAGTGCATGGCTGGTTCCTTGAGGTCTCTTTAGCCATCGATGACTGATTGGAGGGCTCGGAGCCGCTCATAGCACATCGACTAGGGCTATAGAGAGGGGCCCCAGGGACGCGACGCCTTCTATCCCTCCTCTGGCTCCTTTTCTTCTTCCTCTTAGATCTAACTCCTGGCGGCCATGGCAACGACAAAGTGCGATGCCTCCCTCCGAGTGAGCCTAGCCTTCTTCACTAGGTGATCGCTCCCATGAGGGTGGAAGGATTCCAGCGATGCCCCAGCCCTGCCTCAGAGTCGAGGCAGTAGCGTGGCTGGGGCCTTCCGTGGGGGCATCGGAGAGCGCTCGCCATGGCAGGGGTGGCCGGGGGCTGACCTGCCCTTTTGGGCTGCTCCCGCCCCGTTGCCGACGGTCGAGGTGCTAGGCATGGTGCGCGGTCAGGGTGGCGGCGCCTATAGGCTTCTAGGCACCTACGGGGCTCGAAGGCATTCGTGCAACCCGTTGTCGGCTGCGCGTCGCATTGCGTCCTCCTGAGCTCGGGGTCGGGTTGGACGTGGCGCTCTTCGAAGGGCTCGAGTGGCTAAAGTCAGGGTCAATCTCCAAGATGCAGCTGGGAGATATCTGCCTCTTCTTAGTGTCCTCCGAGCCTTCCCCGGGTGCCGCGCCAACCTCAGGGCTCGAGAGCCCTGACCTCCCCCTTCGGCCTCTCTGAAGGCCACACCATCTGGGGAAGGTCGGGTCACTTACATGGCCGGTCACCGACAGGCTTCTTCGCTGCCTGGCCATGATGCCAGCACTTTGCATCCTCGAGTGGTTTTTGCCGCCGTATATTGTAATTGGGTCATTCCCAACTAATGAAATGAAATTACTTTCATTTGTAATCTCATTGCTCATGAGTCATGCTCGGAGACTTAGGTCCCTCATTGGGATGGGCTATTATGATAATGGCCTCGGTGGCCAAGATCACCGCGCCCGTGCTACTAGCGGGTTAGTCCATGGGAATCCTAGGTTTACGGTCGTTCCATGCCCTGGTATTGTCCCCCAGAGGGGAGATCCTTGGGTTCTCGACCGAGCCACTCGTATAGTTCCTGAGCCCATCTGTCGATGCTCGGGGGCTCGCTGCCTCCCTCGGTGGGTCACCACGAGCGACTCTAGGTCGGTACTCGGACATCACATGATGGTCGGCTAGCTTCGCTTCTGAGCGTCTGGCTAAGGCCTTTGGTGCCCGACCATGGGCGTCCCTCACACTTTAGGTGCCTCGGGCAGCCTTGAAGCCTCTTGGGCCGGCCTTAGAACCCTTAGTGATGCCCCCCTTGGGGTCCTAGTACCGTTGTGCGGCTGGGAGACGTGATTTGATGAAGGATCTGGAAGCACAGAGATAGCTGCAAATGAACGAAATAGACACAAGAGAAGGGAAAGAGGACATAGTTGGTAACGCGGTGGATAGGACCGTTCCATTAGCACCTTGCCAACCTTTCATCCATTCCTCCTACTCCGTCCGTCCGGTCCTTGGCTCACCCAGGGGCCTTCTGCTGTGATCTTCCTTCAAAGAGGGCAACGGGTGGTTAGCTTAGTCAATCCTTTGATGTGGCCAAGCCACTGTTGGAGTTGCTCAGGATGAAGGAGACAATAGTGAAGGCAAGTGAAGTAACAAGGTTGGGAGGACGGGACTTATCTTGGTTTTTGTTGTTGGAGAGGTAGCCCGGCGAAGAAGGTCGGCAGGCGGGCACTAGCTCGAGAGGCGGTGCTTCTGGGCGAATGGCACGGTGGTGATCTTCCCTCATAGGGAAAGGTCAGAACTCACCTCAATTAGGCCAGCCCCTTCTGGGGGCTGAGCACCTAGATGGAGGGGCCAACCGAGCTATCGCTGCCGCCAGGAGTTTTGGCCACCTCGCCAAATCCCGGGTGGCTGGGCACCACTACTGCCTCTACTGCTTCCTTCGTCGACACCCTTCCCGTGTCATGGCCGGGGCCATCGGGAGCACATGGGGCAATGAGCACGGCTGCTTGGCCGACGCAATCCTGCTCGTAGTAGTACGCTTGTTCGAAGCTGCCTTCGACGGTGATGACTCCCTTGGGGCCAGGCATCTTCAGCTTCAGATAGGTATAGTTTGGGTCAGCCATGAACTTGGCAAAGCATGGCTGGCCTAGGAGAGCATGATAGACACTAGGGAAGTCGACCACCTCATAGGCGAGCGGCTTCTTGTGAAAGTTGTCTGGCTAGCCAAAGATGATGTTGAGCCGGATGCACCCGAGGGGCACATCTTCCTTCCCTAGGATGTCCTATAGAATGGCGCCTTGCTAGGGCACAGGCTACTCTATGGGATGCCCATCCTATCTAGGGTGCTGGTGTAGAGTATGTTGAGGCCACTGTCACCGTCCATCAACACCTTGGTGAGGTGCATGGTGCCCATGATCGGGCTAACCACAAGCGGGTAGCGTCCCGCGTGGGGGACATGATCGGGGTGATCCCCCTGGTCGAAGGTGATGGCCGTCTAGGACCATTAGAGTCGCATCGGGGTGGTGAGAGTGTGGATGGCGTTCACCTCCTGCTCAGTGATGCGGCGCTGCCGGCAAGACTCGTACGCCTGGGAGCCTTCGAAGATTATGAGACAACGATCGGCCTCAGGGAACTCGGCGTCGTCCTCCGGGGCGACGTCCGCTGGCTCACCGGCCTTCGGGGCCAGCTTCTAGGCCTTGCCCTGCTAGCTGAGGGTGTCATGGATGTAGCCCCTGATGATGGCATAGTCGGCCGCTGCCACCATCTCCTCCCCGCGGTGCTTCTAGTCCTTGTTCCTCTTGTCACGGCGATGCTGGGACGATGCAGGGTCATCGTCGTCGTCCCCACCGCTGATGTGGGCGGCAACTTTGGCTTTGCCATTGAAGTTGACCTGGATCGCCTCCTCTCTAGTGGCGTACTGGGTGGTGACATCCAGGAGTTACCACATTGTGCGCGGGGTCTCACGGCTGAGCGCATGGATGAGCGCCTCGTAGGTCATGCCACAGATGAAGGCGTTGATCATGTCGGCATTGGTGATGTTGGAGAGCTCATTGCGCTTCTTAGAGAAGCGCTGGATGTACTCCCAGAGGGTCTCATTGGCCCTCTACCTGTAGTTGTGGAGGTCCCATGAGTTCTCAGGTCGAGTGTACGTACCCTATAAGTGACCGACGAAGACAGAGCGAAAGTCGCCCCAGCAGTGGATGCTGGTCAAGCTCGACAGAAGCAGAGGAAGTTACTGGACGATGAAGTCATCATCTGACCCCCTAGCCCTCATGGCAAGGCGGTAGTCATCGAGCCAATGGTCCAAGTTGGTCTCGCCATCATACTTGGAGATGTGCGTTGGTGGTTGAAATTGCCTAGGGTAAGGTGTCGCCCGGATCACCGCCCCAAACACCTTTGGGCCAAAGTGATCTGGGGCAGCGCCCTAGCCCCTCCACTCAGGAGTGTGGGATTGCACGCTAGCATGGCGCCTAGCCTTGATGGTGTCGCAAAAGTCGCGGTCGTCGCCAATCCGGTGGCATACGGGGGAACACCGAGGGGAAGGCTCACGCCTTCACTCCTACCGTGGCTTAGCGCCCCTGGTCCATGGGTGGTCAGAGCTATGCTGGAGGAGTCGCCACCGCTTTTGGCCGCCAGCAGGGCATGTGCGTCGGAGCGATCCCTGTTGGCGATGGTCATTGGCTAGGATGGCCTGGAGGGCGCAACACAACGTTGGGAAGCAGAGCTTTCAGCCTGCTACTCAAGGGCGATGTGGAGAAGCCACCTTGCCTCATGCAGCTGCTCGTTGGTCATTGGGTCCGGTGTGTCGAAGATGTCCTCCAGCCGGCAGGCGGCGACCGCCATGTTGTAGGCCGCCCGAGGGAAGCGTAGGGTGTCGGGAGCCCCCGTGTGGGCATCATCATTGTTGATAGGAGGCTGCACGGCTTGCTATCGCGCAAAGTCCTACCTTTGGTGCTCAAGCTATGCCTCGGTGGCCTCTAGGTCTACCTACCGAGCTCGCAAGCGATTCGCCTTCTCCTGAAGGTAGTTCGCGCGGCTGCGTGAGCTTGGGCGCCTCATCAGGGGGAACCTTGCGGACGATGTGGTAGCACATGTGCAGCGGGGCATAGTAGTCGATGTCATCAAAGTTGAACTTTGAGCCATTCCCCGAGAGGATCTTGAGGAAGGTGCATAGTGAGGGGACGTCAGCCCCTGCGATGCCAGAGAGGATGGCGCTCTATGGCGCTTCACGGCTGATAAGGTGCTCCAACTCTAGCTGGAAGGACGACACCGCATTCTAGATCCTGAAAGGCAGGTCTAGGAGGTAGTGCTAGAAGCGGTCAGGCGGTGGTAGCACCTCGCCGGTGGCAATCTGGTGGTGGACGTTGGCTAGCATGTAGAACATCTAGCGCCGGTTCGACATGGTGGGGTATGGACCCAGCCCACGCCTGATCTGTCGGGCTAGGACCTCGAGATATGCTCCCAAGAGGCCCGGCGGAGGGAGCGACGCCGAGAGCTCGTTGCCCGCCGGCGTGGCCCCATCGAACGGACAAAGCTCGTCGTAGCAGTCGATAACGTAGGCCAGGCTCCCAAAGTTAAGGACCTGGCCTAGAACGAAGGCACCGACTGTGATGAAGAACTCCCTAGGTAAGCAGACACCGCCGTCTGGGCGGTGCCGCTTACTCTAGCGATGAGGCGGGTGGCTTCGGCCACCATAGGGCCTGAATCGCACTTGACGCTGCCCCCTACCTGGCGCATCAGCTGTCGCGGTGTCGGAACCGCGGCAAACATTGTTGTTCGAGTCAGTGTCAAAGTACGTGTCTCCGATGGATCGGGTGGACACAAGAACACAAGAATCACAGAGGGGACGCAACGGTCCATCTTGGTTTGGGCCGATCGATGCCCTACGTCTAGCAGCTGATGATCCTTATACTCAAGAGCACCTAAAATCAGGAGGTTACAACGGAGTGTAGAGAGATTTGGTAGGGGGTTAGCTCGGTGCTAATCCTAAGGTTGCTCTACCACTGGTGGAGTCTTCCCCTCGTCGGAGAGGAGGAAGACGATGGATGCGGCGGAGGAGCTCTCGGTGCCCCTCTCTAGGTTGCCCTGCCCTCGGTGCTGAGCAGGAGCGGATCGAATGAGGAATGGAATCGAATGATCTGTCTCAGATCCTCCCTCCCCCCTAAGGTCCGACCTTATCCCTTATATACCGAGATAGGTTGGGTACATGGCGGTTTGGGGAGAAGTGTCTACAGTCTACATACGTCGGAGTTTAGGAGGGTCTTGCAGCAGTGCTCTGTGGACTATGGCGGTGTCGTAGAGCCGAAGAAGCCTTGGACGTCGTCCGACTGCTTTGTTCTAACACTCTGTGTGTCAGGCTGTGTCGGCTTGGACCGGCCTCCCCTAGGTGGACCTTTTAGAGTCTTCTTAGTGGCGAAGGAGGTCGGCTTCAGGGACTGACGTGCGGGACCGGGAGTCGCCCAGCCCCTGGAGGCCGAGGAGACTTGTCTTCTTGTGTCACGCCCCATGCGTGACCCTGTCGTGGGAGCGGCCGGCAAGGCCGCGCTCGGAGTGCAGCGTCTGGGAGCCCCCGAGCCTCGATGGCTCGGGGCTTGTCCTCTTGCACCTGGCCCTTGGCTGGCGTCGTAGGCTGAGCAGGAGCTAAGGACCGAGCACGGGCGCGCCATCGATCGAGAGTCTGAGGCTAGGGTGAGCCCTCGAGCCCTGAGCGGGGGCTGTGGCGTGCTCAAACTCAGTCAGGTCTCTTTGGTCAGGAACCATTGATCCCAAGGCTTAACATACCCATATGTTAGGATTTCGTCACCGGTCTTAGACTTGTCCCTAAGAGCATCTCCAAGAGCGTTTATAAATCTCACTCTCTAAATCATCATTTGGAGAGTCATTTGCATAAAAATCATTTTTCATATATTTTCACACTCCAACAGTTTTTCTAAATCTCGTATCCACTTTATAGAGCCATTCTCGTCTTCTATATTTGGCTAGCGAAAAACTTGGAACGGAGGATGACTATATTTGGATAATGATGGTAGTTTTTTACCAAAATCTCTAATTCTAGTATTTAACATTTATAATGGATATAAAGAGTCTCTTGGAAATACTCTAAGGCTGCTAAACCATGGGCAACCATGTTACATGAACGTGGATTATGAGCAACCACACGCGAGCTGAAGTTACAAATTAGCAGTTCTTATAATTCCCATATTAACATGCAGATTTTTTGGCACGAGGATGTTAATAGTACTAGGTATACTGCATGGATGCATAATTTTTTAATTACCACAATTATCTAAGCGGTAGCAAATGACAACCGACCTTTTTGGCCCCGTTCGCTTCGCTGAAAAAACAAGCTTAAACATGGTTCCAGCTGATTTGTTGTAAAAGAAAAACACTGTTCCGACTGAAAAAACAAGCTGAAAAAGACGGATTACAAGAGAGAGGAACATAGCCTTCATATGAACCGTACCTCCAATAAGTACGGACACAAGAGTCATTTTACCTTAGTGTCAATTTGTCTTAAAAATACCTTAGTGTCAATTTGTTAAATCCAACTTGGTGTCGAAGTAATAGCTGATATAATGTATCGCAGATGTGCTGATATACACATTGTTTGGATTACACTATTGACCTAAACGCCATTGACCTATTTAAATAGTACAAAGAGGCCAGTCCTGTCTGATTAATTAAATAGCCTTTGATTTCACTTTAAACACTTGTTTAAACCATCATTTATATCCTATTTAGTTGGCTAAATGACGGGTGGTTGATCGATTAATGTTTAATGCTTAGGAGAACACTGATTGATTATTTCAATCCCAAGATGGATAAAAAAACGTTGTGAGCTATAAACCTGTAGAGCTTATTGAGCACTGCTATTTCTATAAAAAAATATCTCTATAAATTGTTATAACAAGTTATAATTTTTTGAGATATGGGGTGTAATGGCGTGAATAAATTTATTAAAATTATAGGCATAAACTTTCTAGTTCACCACCCCTTCATATATTTCTAATGTTTAATCAATTATTTGACACAAGATAATTTTTAGCAAAAAATTATGTGCTTCAAAGTCAGTAGATCTCAGTCGTCGTCTAAGCTCATATAAGAAGGCTCTGATTTTATTAAGATGCATTATGTAGAAAAGCTTAATTCCACACATTTTGGTCCTGTTCGTTTCTCTTATAATCCATACTTTTTAGCTTGTTTTTTTAGCGGAGCAGTATTTTTCTCTCACAACAAATCAGGCGGAACAACGTTTTGGCTTGTTTTTTCAGCGAAACGAACGGGCCTTCGAGTGGAACGTTTAAACCAAAATTTTAATTGACGGTGAAATAAGTGCAAACCGAATGTAGAGTCAGATAAGTAAGTTGGTTTCTCACATGTATGTAAAATTATTTTAACTTTTGTTTAATGATGCTACTTTTCTAGTGTTAGATGATGTGTTGCGAGATGTTTTTAGTAACTTTACCAATTACGAAACGTGCTGCGCATGAAAGTGCGTCTGTCTCTATAGTATAATTCATAATCTTAAGGGCTCGTTCGGTTAAGTCGTTTTGACGCCGGGAATCAATCCGGCCAGTCGAGCTTATATAAATTAAAGTAATGATTCCGGTCGGAATTTTTCCTTGGCTTCATTCCCAAAAGAACGAACGGGGCCTAAAGGAAAAAATGGCGAAAGAAGTATATTTCGGTAAACCCGGGTGATTTTTTAGAAAAACGAATTAAAAAACATAAAAACAAAAGAAATCTCGTTTTTTTGTTTTTGTTTTGTTTTTTCCCCCTATGACTGTGTGCCCAGCGCAGCCCAGCCCATCCCGTCTCAGCGATACCGGCCGTCGCCGGCGACCTTCGGTCTATCAAACTCGCAGCACCCCACGCCGGTGATCCAGCTGGGCGGCAGGAGGAGACGACGGGTGCCGCGGAGCGCCGCCGCTGCCCGAGCTGCCTCCCTTGGCCGGTGGACTCTGTCACTGCTCCGTAGACACCCGCTGGTCCGTCCCGTGACGTGCCTCCGCCGCAAACCCGCTCGATCAGCCTGAGGTATTGCACGATTTCTGCCTCATCCAGCCATCCTTTATCGCCAATTGATTCGTGCGTGCTCAAATTTCTTAATTCTGTGATCTTGGATGATGTGTTAACTATATAGTGTACACTGAAAATTCCTGTACTGCTTGATTATATCGTTCTTTCCTGCCCCCGTTGTCCACCTCTGTTTAGGCTGGGGGTGGAGCAGAGATCTACCCGGACTTTGATAGATTCCTTTCAATTCAACGCTGGGCAGATGGCGCAGATCCCCAATCTCGACAACGCGCCGCTCAACCTAGCGGCCCTCAGGTGCCCCCACCATCGTGAACCGTCTCATTCGCTCGCCTCCTCCTATCTGTTACGCATCTGGATTCTGACAGGCTTATTCGATCTGTTTGTAGGGAGCAGTCGCAGAAGGACCTGCTCGGCATCCTAAAAAATGTGTGTTTCCTGTCTCCCGCTGCTCGTTATAACCATGATCTCCGGTGGTCTTGTTGTTGATGCTGAACTGAGGAGTTTGGTTTCCTTTGTGATGCGTACCAGATAAGGGGGAAGAAGTGCTTGGTCATTGATCCCAAGCTCGCTGGGACTCTGTCACTGATTGTGCAGACATCGCTGCTAAAGGTGTGATGATACTTATGTGTATGCTAGTCCTGTCTGGTTATCTTTAATAATTCTGTGTTGCAGTAATATTCTTTGCTAGTACATTTTATATTTTATATATATCATATGTCAAGGTCTAGGCTATGCCACAGCATGTACCCTGGTTCATCTGTTTAATTTCCAGAGTTTCTTAGCTCATTATGCCCTTTATTCTGCTTATCAGGAGTATGGCGCGGAATTGCGGATTCTCTCCCCCGAACCCCTGCAGACGGAATGCCCAAAAATCATATATCTTGTGCGCTCTCAGCTAAGCTTCATGAAGTTCATTGCAAGTCAAATCAAGAACGATGAACCTAAAGGGCTCCAGAGGGAATACTTCCTTTACTTTGTACCTCGCCGCACCGTTGCTTGTGAGAAGGTATCTGTTATTCTTTTCATGTTTGAACTAATCCACTAGTGGGTTCTATATTGTGTATGGGTGCTGTAGAATAGTTTGCAACTCTCAGATCTATTAATTTGTTCTAAATTTAAATTTAGTAATAACAATGAAACTCAAAGTAATAACCGTTTCCCAGTTATGATGGACATGTATCCTTGAACCTTCTGATTCTTGTATGTTCATGCATTCAATCAATTATAGTTTTGCTTGAATGAGTAGATATCACTGAGTCTAGTTGAAAATTGGTTTCTATATGTTCCAGAAATTGGCACTTGGCAGGCTGGAGCTAGTTCATCAGTTTATGCCTTTGCCCTTAGGCTATGCTTAGACATGAGTTCAACGACAGCACCTTGTTTGTCACATGCTAAGCATTGGCTGTGTCATGTTTGTACTATGTATATGATTCTCATACATGATGTGTATCAGGCCTGAAATATTATTTGCTTTGACCATGACTTTACATTGTTATTTTGCATATATGTATGTTAATGTTTTAATAATAAATGAGATACCTTGAAGGCGATCTATGTCTTTCTTTTTCTGCTGCCATGAAGATGAATGGAAATAAAGCATGTTTGTGATTCGAAGATGGCTTCTAAGAACTGTTTTACTTGGCATCTGCAGATCCTGGAGGAAGAGAAAGTTCATCAGAAACTGACATTCGGAGAATATCCCTTATATCTAGTTCCATTGGATGACGATGTCCTGTCTCTTGAACTTGATCATTCTTTGCAGGTACTATTGCATATATCTAGCATTTGTCTTTCTGATATTCTGAATCTCATTTTAGCCCTTGTGATTTTATAGGAATGCCTTATTGAAGGAGATACAAGTTCTATCTGGCATGTTGCTCAAGCGATCCATAAATTAGAGGTATCATGTCTTCCTAGTACTAGTGGCCTGTTTGGGTTGGACCCTAGGAAAGCTGCCTACCAGGCAGCAATTCCAGACTTGCATTTTTGGTGGCCTGGGGCTGGACGGTGTTGGCTGGGCCAGGCCACCGACCAAACAGGCCCTAATGCATGCATTTGTGCCTGAGGTATTAAATGGACTTGAGTACAGAGTATGTACCAATTTTAGAAATATTGAAAATCTCAAGTTGACAATTCATTAATTAGAAGACATAACACCCTGTTGTATTTTGTTGCACCGATTTATAAGATTCTTGGAACTATGCATTTGTGCTTATTACTTCCTCTTTTGCCAGTTTGCCTTTGGGGTTATCCCGAATGTTAGGGCTAAGGGTGTGGCGTCAACCAAAGCTGCAGAGTTGTTGAATAATATGCAACTAGAGGATCCAGTCAACATGGATGATGTAAGACCAACTGATGTTTTGCTTCTGTTACTCAAGTTTCTAAATTTATTTGAACCTGACTAGTTCCATCTTTTTTTTCTTTGTGGTGTCTTAGATGGGGATTCCGGAGATAAACACTGTTATTCTGCTAGACAGAGAGGTACATATTCTGTTATATTCTATTTGCACTGTGATTTTCATTTCCGAAAACAATCATTTAGTGCTTCTTGTCTTCTGTTTTTACCATGTATTTCTCTTTAAGTCATTAAGTGATACATTTTACAGTGATATCAGGTGTGATACTGTTTTGATGTATTATAGTTTTTCTTATCTGTTCTAATTTTATTTCCATTCAGGTGGACATGGTGACACCAATGTGCTCTCAGTTGACGTATGAAGGCTTGTTGGATGAGGTAGGCTATAGAAACTTTCCATCCTGGCTTAAATTCATGAGCATGTGATCTGTTTCTGTTTTCTGTTACCATGGTAAAGTCATCATAGAACTATGAACTTGCATCTGTATGACGTTCTAATATCGCTTTATCTAAGGATGGAACCAACAAGAAACATTGTATAATTCCCTTTCTTTTACCAACAAGAAAAAGTTGATTGCTGCATACATCTTTCTGATTCCTCCACTAGATCCTCTGTTCAGATTTCACCATGTCTGTTCGGATTAAACAATATTTTTTTTTGCAGTACCAATGCAGTTAAGTCACCAAAGACTACCTAAAACTCTTTAGTTGTTAAATCTATTATGTTGTCTCTGGCAAACTTCATGTGACTATTAAGAGCCTGTTTGGTGCCGCTCCGGCTCCACTGCGCCACCGCAGAAGGCAGAGCCGGAGCAGGGGCACCTAGAAAGCAGCTTCGCCTTCGTACGTAGAAAACCGCTCCAGCTCCTTTGTCACCCAGGCCAGAAGCACTTCTATCATGAGGCCATTTGGTGTGGCTCTGTCTGTAGCTGTTCTCAGGAATGGAGCCAGAGTTGGTGTGGGAGCCGCACCAAAGAGGCCCTAGTTTCAACATTGATCTACATAAAAGTATTTGGAATGATCTTATAAATGTAATATCAGCAGATCTGTCAACAAAAAGTCTTCCAGAATGCCTTTTAATATTTTTGTTAGCCTAATTAATAAATTAATAATAATACAAAATAGCAGTAAAAAGTGGTATTAAAGGCTGTCAATATCTGAAACCACAGCTGTAGCCCCTTTGTTCTCCTAAGTGAGACAAAGTGGGTTGTTGTATTTCACTTTCTTTATATTAATACAAATATATGCTGCGCTCCTGTATGTTCGAGAAAGAAAAATATGTCTGAAACATCCTTTTTTTAACACACAATAGTATGTCATGGTCAAATGAACAATTTCATAATCCGCTATTGTTGTGCTCAGATGCATATTGGAGGTGGCCTATTTGGCACTCCAGAACTATCTATGAAATCATCTAGCCATTATATAATGGCTAATTTGCTTTGTGTTTTTCAACTTGAGTGTAAAGAGAGGATGTAATATTTCCCGTTGTTCTGTTGCTTCTACTCTTGTATTGTTAATTACATTTGTTACTATGATGCTGTTTCAGTAAATATCCGCTACTAGATTGCACATAATGATCCAGTAATCTTAGTTTATCTAGAAATGCATACACAGCTGCATGCTGACCTGCTTTGTTTGCAGCAGGGAAGTGTTGCCTAGGACTTTTTCTTAATTAGGCCTTGTCTTCTTTTTGTCTGTTGTTCTTTATGACTCTGAAAGTAACTCTAAACATGGTGGCATTGGCTAGGGGCTCTTTGGTTGGCTACTGGGCAGTGCTGCCTGGCCCAGCCAGTACTCCTAGTGCCTCAATCCAAACACGGCCATCATCACTGCATGATAGGTCCTGAAACATTCTTTTTGGCCTAAATAAATGCAATCGATACATACAGATGATCTATCATCCGTTTTGTAAACCCTAAACCTGCTGCATTGCTACAGTGATATAGAATCTCAAATTGTTTGAATTTAAATATCTAGGATCATGTAATATTCTACAGATGCTACAAATTAATAACGGTTCAGTGGAAGTTGATGCAAGCATCATTGGAACTCAACAAGATGGGAAAAAGGTTAAAGTTCCACTGAATTCAAGGTAAATTTCCCTGCCTCAGTTAGTGACTATTAATATGCTCTTTAAATTTTGAAATACTCCTGGTCACAAATATGAACCGTTTTAGATCTGCCATAAGTCAAACCTTTTTAGCTGTCCTAAATGACTGATCTATATCTAGATAATGCTAATCCCCACTACAAGTCTCTCATCATGCAAGCCATCCACATCATCCGCACTAACTATCCACATCATCTCCCGCTAATAGCCATGCCATCCCACTTACTTTCAACCTCTCAATTGGAAGCTATCCACATCATCTCAATTTAATTTTATTTCAAATTCTCCGCAATCCCCGCAGCAACGCGTGGGGTATCTTCTAGTATTTGTTATTGAGAGAGTACATGTTACTAAATTGTAAATTTGCTTTGTGCCAACGAATACTTTGTAACCCAGCATTCTACTTTTTTTATTCAGTTTTTTATTCTTAGCTACTCTATTGGCATCCTTGTCATTATCAAGATACTTATGGTTTGTTTTGCACAGTTTTGAAACTTTTGGATCTAGAAAGTTGAGATAATTGTTTTTTTAGCGTAAAGTTGAGATAATTGTTATTAATGGATTTCTTAGTTTTTGAAGTTAATATCTGTTACTCCTTCCTACCAAAAGTAAGTGATGGTGCAAAATGTCTGCAATCAAACTTCTGATGTCTGATCAACTTACCTTCATGAGTACCTTGATTGGCTATGTGGAAATGTACCAGTTGGCTTTTCATGAAAACTACTTTCGTACAAATTTATTGGATAGAGACTGGTACTTATTTGTGACTGTAGATAGTGCAAATATATGTGTGCAATTGTCTGATTGTACATAGGCTTGCATTTTTACAGGATATTTTGCTGTATTTTTGGAGCTATGCATTTATATTGGTGTTCTTTTTTTCAGCGACAAGTTGTACAAGGAGATCCGAGACCTCAATTTTGAAGTTGTAGTTCAGGTTCACTCCACTGACTTCAACTTTTGTTTATTCATGTGAAGGAACTTTGTGCTAACTTTTGTGGTTTTGGTTGTACCTGCTATTGTCATAGCCATCATTTCTAATTCCACTTTTTTTTTAGTTATGGCTACCATCATTTTACCCATATTAAATAATTATAATGTATTGACTGCAGGTTTTACGTCAAAAAGCAACGTCTATTCAGCAAGATTATGCGGAAGTGAAATCCACCAACGTAAGAATTAAGCGCGTTGTGTTTTGCCCTGTGTCGTCTATGTCTGTTGTCATTTACAGCATTGTTCAAGAGCAAGAATGCAAATGCCGAGTTCATGTGTGTTTTAAATATGGGCTACCTCTTTCAGATGATTTACTGATATAATTTTTTTTTAGACTATGTACTGTTGGAATCAGAATGAGTCCCCATGTTATATTAAGATTGAATTATTGTTCCCCAACAAATCAAGTACTTTGTATGTTAATCAAGTTATAGTTTGTTTTAGAGATAAGATTGAGTTCTTTGGAGAAAGCCTCAATAATGGATTGTAATTGTTTCAATCAGGACAATTGATAAACAAAAGTGTCTAATCTGCCTCTATTCTTCAACCGTGCCAGAGGATTGAATCAATGGTAGGAGGATTAACTTTGCCCCAAAAAAAAAAGAAGACAATACGCACTTTTCAGTCTTTGCTTTGTGCCTGTGATTATGATAACCTGGACATATAGCATTTGCTTTGCCTTCTGTTGAGAAGTGACATGGATATGGATTTGGACTGATGCAGCTGGTTTAATATTTACACAAGATCATAAAAATATTAAAGTATCAAGAAATGTCGTTTACATTGTATAATCAACAGCTCTGCTTGACCTAAATAAATTTGTCTTATTTGAAGATTCAGGGGGCATCTCCTAGTACAATAGTCGGTGATCTAGGTGTGATTGCTTGGATAACAATATCAAAATTAGTCTAAATGTGGACATGCTTTGATGGAACTCTTAGTATGAAGAACTTACTACTTTTTAGTGTGTCTCTTGCTTTCAGTGTTGTTTAAATGTTATGCCTGTTTATTTCTACAGTAAATTACCTTTGCCTAGTACAATGTAGAAAAGGGAAGGGAATTAATTAATTGATATTGTGGTTTTTAACAGACTCAGTCCGTTTCGGAGCTCAAGGATTTTGTGAGGAGGTTGCACTCGCTACCGGAGATAGCTGTGAGTTGATTGGATGCATTCATTTTTCTCTGATATTATTTTACTAACTTATTGCATGTTGTTTAGAGGCATGTTCATTTGGCACAACACTTGCAATCGTTCACGGGGAAACCCTCCTTTCATGCCCGACTAGACATAGAACAAACAATATTGGAGGTTCAGAACTTTGAAATGTGAGTTTATCTTTTCACTGCCCTTCTTTTTTTTCTGCTTTTGAACACCGAGGAGCTGCATTTCATTTTATTTCCACTGCTCTTTAAGAGGGTGTTTGGTTTGAGGAGGAACCCATCCCCCAAATTTGGTGGAACTAGATGATATCCCGCGCATTGCTGCGGGAACTTTGTAGTAGCATTGTACTGCATCATGGAGAAAGGATGACATGGAGTGAGAGATACCGATATCTTGAAAAAAAATATTGATCATTTGAAAAATACACGGTTCATTTCAGGAACATAACATCTGGTGGCTGCTGATAAATTACAACAACAACAACAACAATAACAAAGCCTTTAAGTCCCAAACAAGTTGGGGTAGGCTAGAGTTGAAACCGAGCAGAAGCAATCAAGGTTCAGGCACGTGAATAGCTGTCTTTCAAGCACTCCTATCTAAGGCTAAGTCTTTGGGTATATTGTATCTTTTCAAGTCTTCTTTTATTGCCTCTATCTAAGTCAACTTCGGTCATCCTCTGCCTCTCTTCACGTTACTATCCTAGCTTAGGATTCCACTACGCACCGTGCCTCTGGAGGTCTCCGTTGGACATGTCCAAACCATCTCAACCGGTGTTGGATAAGCTTTTCTTCAATTGGTGCCACCCCTAATCTATCACGTATATCATCGCTCCGAACTCGATTCCTTCTTGTATGACCGCAAATCTAACGCAACATACGCATTTTCGCGACACTTATCTGTTGAACATGTCGTCTTTTCGTAGGCCAACATTCTGCACCATACAACATAACAGGTCTAATCGCCGTCCTATAAAACTTGCCTTTTACCTTATGTGGTACCCTTTTATCACATAGGACACCAGATGCTTGCCGTCACTTCATCCACCATGCTTTGATTCTATGGCTAACATCTTCATCAATATCCCCGTCTCTTTGTAGCATTGATCCTAAATATCGAAAGGTATCCTTCTTAGGCACTACTTGACCTTCCAAACTAATATCTTCCTCCTTCCGAGTAGTAGTCCCGAAGTCACATCTCATATACTCAGTTTTAGTTCTACTGAGTCTAAAACTTATGGACACCAAAGTCTCCCGCCATAACTCCAGTTTCTGATTCACTCCTGTCCGGCTTTCATCAACTAGCACTACATCGTCCGCGAAAAGCATACACCACGGGATGTCCCTTTGTATGTCTCTTGTGACCTCATCCATCACTAAGGCAAACAAATAAGGGCTCAAAGCTGACCCTTGATGTAGTCCTATCCTAATCGGGAAGTCATCCGTCTCTCCATCAATTGTTCGAACTCTAGTCACAACATTGTTGTACATGTCCTTAATGAGCCCGACGTACTTCGTTGGGACTTTATGTTTGTCCAAAGCCTACCACATAACATTCCTTGGTATTTTATCATAAGCCTTCTTCAAGTCAATAAAAACTATGTGTAGGTCCTTCTTCTTCTCCCTATACCGCTCCATAACTTGTCTTATTAAGAAAATGGCTTCCATGGTTGACCTTCCGGGCATGAAACCAAATTGGTTCATAGACACCCGCGTTATTGCTCTCAAGTGATGCTCGATAACTCTCTCTCCCATAGCTTCATAGTATGGCTCATCAACTTAATTCTCCGGTAATTAGTACAACTTTGAATATCCCCTTTATTCTTGTAGATCGGTACCAATATACTTCTCCTCCACTCATCAGGCATCTTGTTCGATCGAAAAATATGGTTGAACAGCTTGGTTAGCCATACTATAGCTATGTCCCCGAGGCATCTCCACACCTCAATTGGGATACCATCCGGTCCCATCGCCTTACCTCTTTTCATCATTTTCAACGTCTCTCTGACCTCAGATTCTTGGATTCTCCGCACAAAGCGCCTATTGGTGTCACCAAAAGAGTCATCCAACTGAAAGGTTGTGTCCGTTTTCTCACCATTGAACAATTTGTCAAAATACTCTTGCCATCGATGTCGGATCTCATCCTCCTTCACCAAGAGATGCTCTCTTTCATCTTTAATGCACTTAACTTGGTTGAAGTCCCTTGTCTTTCTCTCACGAACCCTAGCCATCCTATAAATGTCCTTCTCTCCTTCCTTCGTACTCAAACGTTGGTAAAGATCCTCGTACGCTCTACCCTTTGCCACACTTACAGCTTGCTTTGCAGTCTTCTTTGCCACCTTGTACTTCTCTATGTTGTCCACACTCCTGTCATGGTACAAGCGTCTATAGCATTCTTTCTTCTCCTTAATAGCCCTTTGGACTTCCTCGTTACACCACCAAGTATCTTTAGCCTCGCCTCCACTTCCTTTGGTTACTCCACACCTCTTAGGCCACATTCCGAATGTTGGTTGCCATCTTCTCCCACATGTTGTTTATGTCCTCTTCTTCCTTTCAAGAGCCCTCTTTGATAACCCTTTCCCTGAATACCTCTGACGTCTCTCTTTTCAGTTTCCACCACTTTGTTCTTTCAATCTTAGCTTGTTTATCCCTACGGGCACGCACCTGAAAACGAAAGTCTGCCACCAAAAGCTTATGTTGAGAAACAACACACTCCCCTAGAATCACCTTGCAACCCAAGCATGCTCGTTTGTCCTTTCTTCTTGTGAGGACAAAGTCAATCTAGCTAGAGCGTTGTCCGCTACTGAAGGTCACTAGATGAGATTTTTTTTTCTAAAGAAAGTGTTGGCTATCATCAGGTCAAAAGCTACCGCGAAGTCCAGAACTTCCTCCCCCTCCTGATTCCTACTACCATACCCAAAACCTCCATGAACTGTCTCGAAACCTGCGCTTGTAGTACCTACATGCCCATTAAGATCTCTTCCTATAAAAAGCTTCTCACTACTAGGTACAGCTCTAATCAGGCCATCTAAGTCTTTCCAGAACTGTCTCTTAGCACTCTCGTCGAGGCCTACTTGGGGGGCATACGCACTAATTACGTTCAAGACCATATCACCAATGACAAGCTTAACTAAGATAATCCTATCTCCTTGCCTTCTTACTCCCACCACACTATTCATGAGGCTCTTATCAATCAAAACTCCTACTCCATATCTATTCGCAACTGTCCCTGTGTACCAAAGCTTGAAACCTATATTGTCCACCTCCTTCGCCTTCTGACCCTTCCATTTAGTCTCTTGAACGCATAATATATTTACACGCCTCCTAGTCGCGGTATCAACTAATTCTCTTAGCTTACCTGTAAGCGACCCTACATTCCAACTATCTAAACGGATCCTAGTTGGTTCGACTAGCTTCCTTACCCTTCACACCTGTCGACTCATATGTGAAGACCCTTGCTCATTTTTCACTACACCCGGGCGCCGATGTAGCGCGCCACTAAGGATGCGACGACCCGATCCTTGCTCACTTGACACCGTGCCCAGATCGCGACACGGCGCGTCATGGGGGTGACGACCCGGCCCTTGCTCATTTAACACCGTACCCGGGTTCCGATATGGCGCATCGCTAAGAGGGTTACGCCCCAACGGTTTTCTTTCGGGTTTCATCTCCATTAGAATGGCTAGATTTAACGTTGGCTCGCCACGCCTATCACAACCCTCCTCCTTTATCAGGGCTTGGGACCAGCTATGTTGAGACAACATAGGTGGAGTTTGGCTGCTGATAAATTGACAATTAAAATTGCATATAATACATAAGCATTATTTGTGCTAATTAACTATAGAGAGTGAGAGAGACAGTATTACTATAGGGAATAATATTAGTATCGAGCAAGGAGCACCTAGGCCAGTATGGCTTGCAGACCCACCTCTCCCGCTTGAAGGTTCCCAGGCCCAATACTCCCTCATTTCTTCAGTTCCCAGGCCCGCAAGTTTTCTGGCCTTCAGTACCATGGCCGCCCGAGCACCTCCCCGTCCTTTTTTTCCTCTACGCATCGTTACTCGTCGGCGGAGGCAGTTCCTTCCAAAGCCGCTTCCATCCTCTCCCGCGCTCTCACTAGTCACTACAGATCTTCGATGCAGGCTTCTCCGGCGTCGCTGCCTCCGGCCCACCTCGCCCTGCAGCAAGCCGCATCGGCACCACCCCCACCCATCCCCTTCGCCCGCTCTGGCTGTAGATCTTCAGGGCAACCTTCCCTGGCACCATATGCCCCATGCCGACAGACTGCAGCCTAGGGTGATGCTGTCTGGCTCTAGCAGCAGTGATGCTCATGGGATGAGGTGGGGGAGAGATAGATAGACATGGTCTATTTTGTAGGGGCAGCTCCTGTGCCGATAGTGCGCCCATATGAAAACCAAGAGTCAGCTCGGTGGAGATCAGTTTCAGTCTGAGAGCCCATTGTCTCTTCGGTTTCTTGGGTTGCCTCTTGAATAACTCGAAGGTAGTGACCGGTGTCAGGAGTCAACTCGGTGGAGATTAGTTTCACACGAGCCCACGCTGTCTCTTCGGTTTCTTGGGTTGGCTCTTGAATAACTCGAAATGGTTGTGGGGCCTTTCGATGACGTGGCTTCACGAAATCGCAGATAAATCTGCTAGTGGGTTCCTCCTATTTAGGTATAGTAGATGACCTCATTCCTCATGCTTGTACTGATTATTAGATCGTGAGGAATGAGGTGGTGACTGGTGATGGATCAACTTATTCTATTCCACAAACCAAACAAGATGATGGACAGTTCATTCCTCAAACTAAACACCTTGTAATTTTCTTCTGTTTCTTTTTCCTATAGTTCATTCATCACCTATTATCCTTCAGTTTACTCATTTGCTTAAAATATCCCTTTTTGTATGCTTGTTTTATCGACGTGCAGGAAACTTGGTGAATGAGTAAAGCAAAGTTTTCTCCTTGAGCTTTCACCAAGTGGAACTTGTGTTTTGAATTGCATTTGTGCTGATATTTTTTGCTCTGACACTTCTATGAAAGCTGCCTAAATTTTATGTTAAGTTGGGCCACATGTTTTCTTCGATATCATAATTAACCACATGAGTCCTGTTTTAGTTCTTCCCGGTATATATGAGCTAAGCTAACTTCATCCCCAGATGCTTTGAGTACATTGAGGAGATGATACATAAGCAGGAAGCTATTGAAAATGTCCTTCGCCTTTTGGTGTTACTTTCTCTTACAAATGCTGGGCTTCCAAAGAAGAATTTTGATTACTTGAGGTATGCTTATGTTGGTTTATAAAACTTTCTTCTTTTTCCTTTATTGCTTATGCACAAACAGCCTGCTCACTTCTGCTATTTCCTGCTGTCTTTGCGGCTGCAGCAACAGTAGGAAGTAGTGGAAGTGAGCAGGCTTTATGTCCATTATTGGTTAATTGTTTTACAACTTATGAAATGTATTGTAGCATTATATGTAAATGGATTGATAGTGTCGTCTGTCTTGGAGCACAATTTTCTTTCTAGCTATCACATCAGAGATGCGCCTTTTCTCCCAACTTTTTATGAACTAATAGATGTTTTGGTACCCAGAAATACTGAATATAAAGCATCCATGTAATTTTCCTCTCCCAGATCAAGCTAGTGCATAAATTTACAAAGTTGATGAATCACCATCCGTACATGATAAATTTAAATACCGTGTAATATTAGATATTCATAAAGGCTTTACGCCACATAACAGAATGACCAGGCCAATGGTCTTATAGCCCTACATGTTTATAAACTGAAAGTGTCCTCATGTCTAGCCAGAGACACCTTGACTAGCGAACTGAGACTGGGCTTCTGACCATAAACTAGACATCGTCTTTGATCCCCGTAACCCAATGCAAAAAATTTGTGACTAGCGGAGGTGCTACCATAAGATAATTTTTTGGGTCTTATGAACAAATGTAAGGCATGCTTCATACTCCAATGCAAAACAAGTGTGCTGCTCCCTATGCAAACCCTTAATAAGAAATATCCACCTTTTAACGTCTATTGTTTGCATGCATGAATTGAATATAGACTTAAGATGGAATACACGGATTTGTGGAGTAGATGCTGTTTAAAAGCACGTGCTTTAGGATTTTATTGTGCATTTGTTATATACATCCTATGTTTGTTAGAATTTATTTTTTAGATTCCAGCATGCTGTTGAGTGTACACTTAATCCTTGTTTACTCTGCTTTTTTTACTGGCTAGGCGGGAGATACTTCATAGTTATGGCTTTGAGCACATGCACTTGTTATACAATCTGGAGAAGGCTGGCCTTCTTAAGAGGCAGGTTAGTCAGATTTGAGTGTGACCAAACTTTTTCTTCAGTCATCTGTGGTTCCTTCAATGTTGTTTTCTTTTGCCCTCCTAATCTTCAATGACATATTGTTTTACTACCCAGGAATCAAGAAGCAATTGGATTGGTATTACAAGAGCACTGCAGCTTATAGTTGACGTAAATGATACGGCAAAGTATTAACTCTTGAGGCTTTATATATACTTTGCATTATGTTCTATTTGCTCATGCTACAAGCGTTTGGTTTCATATATGCATGGTTACATAAATATTGCCTCTATTCCAAAATGTAAGGTGTTTTTGTCCTAAGTCAAACTTCTCTAACTTTTGACCAAGTTATAACATCTACAGTAGCATATAAATGCACTATCAAGACATTTAGTGGCGGAGTTAATAAACTAATATGGTGTTGTAGATGTTGGTACAATTTTGTATTGGACAAAGTTAGAGAAGTTTAGCATTTCACATTTTGAAACAGAGGTGGTTGTATTCTTAAACTTTATCCCCAATGCACTGATACACAGGTCTCCTGCATGTTCAAGAAAAGTAAACTGTTTCTGTCTTCTTCATATAAGTTATATAAACTGTTTCGGTACATCCTTTCAAACTTCATCCTAATTTTTTACCAAAATGTTCTAGAGTCAATATTTTTTCTGTTTAGTTCTAATTTTGTTTAGAAGTTATTTGTTTTCCTGCAATGCACTGCTTCATTGTAATGATTATTCAAGGCATAATTATGGCCATTCTTGAGCTCGTTGTAACTAGCCATTCGATATCTAACTGCACCTTCAACTTCTACTAATCTATTCTTATCGTCAATTTCAGCCCTACTGATATATCCTACATCTTTTCTGGATACGCACCTCTTAGTATTCGCCTTGTTCAGCATGCAGTGAGATCTGGATGGTATGTTTCTCATGCTTGTTTCTTTGTGTCCCTTTACTTTTTTATGATGATGACGTGTTTCTTTGAATGTAATCTGCGGAGAAAGGATTGTTTAACTTCCTATGGGAGAAATGTTTCTATGCCAAAAGAAGTCAGGGAATAAAATATCTAGGTCTTAGTAACGGAAAGTTCTTATTACACATGATCTTTATTCATTTCCTTTCTTGGGTAAAACATACATGCATTAAAGAAAGAAATTTGTCCCATGTATTCCTTAGGAATGTGGCCTTCCAATTCCTTTTTATATTTATAAATTGTGCAGACTTCAGTTCTGGAAACTTATGAGCCATTTTGTTGATATATATTACAAAAAGTCTCTTCTACTAGATTGAGTATCCAATATAATAGGAGTGTCGCCCAATTTTCCTTTATCTACATTTCTGCTCTCTTAGTTCAAAATAGATCCTAGTTTTTACCAATATATCAGATAAAAAAGTGCTGTTTATTTGGCAACAAATGCTTCACCCATCCTTTTCAGGTGGGAAAGCTTCATCTGTTATGTTGTACAAGTGGTTTACATGCATGACCTTAATAACCTTAATTAATGGATAGAACGTTTGCGACATATACATTCTCACACTGAAATTTATTTCTCACTTTGCAGGCGGTCTATTGAAGAACTGTTGAAACTATTGCCAGGCCCACATCTGGATTTGAAAAGAGTGAGTGGAACTCGTTGAATTGCCTTCGCGTTTTAGGGAATAAAAAAAAATCTTTTCCTTAAAGATTTTCTCACTCATGTAGGGTGGTTTGACAATTAATTCATCACCAGAGGTACATCCAGGTTTAGGGGCTCAACAGAGTATTGACAGGTAAATTCACTCCTGTGTAACAATTCAAACGTGACGGTAATGATTGAAGTGGAGAGAGAAGGGAGGGATATGGACACCATGTTGACTCTGTATACAAATTCAAGGAAATTGGGGTCGGAAGATGTCATGCACAGCACACTAGGTATCTGAGGGGAGGAGCAGCACCATGCCTTCCTAGGGCACTTGGATTGTGTTATTGTTTAGAGATAAGATTAGATTGTATTGTTTCATTAAGCTTGGAGATTAGTTCTCTAGGATCAAGTCATTCCATAAGGATCAAGTCATCTCATCATTATAAGGATGGCATGCATCTCCTCTAGGAAAGCAAAAACAATATATCAGAACTCCTAGTACGTTAGCTATCCTTTGCCCTTGCCTAGAGGCCACTGTTTTCCAGCACAGTCGTGCTGATTGGGTTCAGGGCCCTCTATAAAATAGATATGCACCAAATTGTGCATGCTATTTCATTATCCGAACTTTTTGGTTAGTAATGATCGCAACAGAAGTACCTAGTCATGTTGACGTCAGACATAGATGGTCAAGTTTTTGGTGTTACTCAACCAGTTTTCCCTGAAATATGTGGTACCAAAATGCAATCTCAGATTATTTCTGGACAGTATGTAGCAGATCTGGGAGAATGATCTCATGCTTCAATCAAAACCATATTGATATGTAAAACATTGTGGGCCATTCCCCTAGCATTCTCACAGTTATAAATCTGCTTTCTAAAATTTCTGTTCATTCTAGGGTTGGTCATCGCTCTCTGGTTTTGGTTGTATTTATTGGTGGTGTCACATTTGCTGAGATTGCTGCCCTTCGATTCCTTAGTGCACAGGTACGCCTTGTCCTACTTGTTTCTCAGTTTTCAGATGTTTAGAGCAAATTGATTCCAAGGTATTTTCTTATATAGAAACAAAAATTCACATCAGTATCCATGGTACATAGGAGTAATTTTTTTCCTGATTTTGTTTTCTCAACTACTAAATCAATAAGAATAATTTGGAGCAACCAATTTATATTGGTTAGCACAGAGTAAATTCTTTTTCGTGATTTTTGTTGTCCCCTTTGTTATGAAAGTTGATTGTACGGATCAGCCCTCCCCCACACCACTACCAAAAAAAAACCTGACCACTATGCTACTGTTTACCTGAACAAAGTCTTTCTCTTAACTTTTTTACTGCATATAAGACCTGAATTTTGACTATGATTTTTTTTCTCTTTAGTTGGGCCACACTTTTTTTTTCTCGAACACAGCATGAGGAAGTTGGACCACACTTTAGTTCTTAGTTTTCTTCACTTCATACCTCTTGCCTTGTGTATTGCAGGAAGGAATGGGCTACGACTTCCTCATTGCAACGACAAAGGTCGTCAATGGAAACACAATACTCAGACCAATTATAGCAAATAGCAAAGAGGGGATGATGTAATTTTGTTGTTTTGCTGTGCATGTGTTTTTGTAATAGCAAAGAGGAATACTCAAACCCGCTTCAGGGTTTTCTTGTTTGGCTAGGGGTTCGTGTTTGTTCAGCAACTGGACGATAAGGCTAACACGCTTGTCGATAGATGGAATCCGACCGTCTCATTTTGATTCAGTTCTGTAGCACATTCTCCCTGTAAATCATTGGTTTTCATGTGTTCGTCTATCCTTTTATTCAATTAATTGCTTCCTTGAATGCTGTGCAAGTTGTTTCTGGACCAATATTGTGAAAAGGGAAGAATATATAGAGCCTGTTGCAAATCTGCATCTTCTTATTCTTCTTTTTTACTGAAGGCAAATCATGTCCATGTGAAATATGAAATGAAAATGTCAGCATGCTAATTTAGTTGCCATTCAAAAATATGGTTGGAGGATTGAGTTTTTATTGGAACTTGGGAATGTTTAAATATCTTGAGAGTTTAAATGCGAGATCCTTGGCCTGTTGATTCTTATTTTTCTTGTGAAATTTCAACTCATAGAAGTTGGCATGAGAATTTTGAATAATTTCTGCACTCTTGCGAGGTCTCCAAAAAGCTGTACACATTCTTATAAAATGAGCGCATAACTTTGACCTGTCTGAAATTGATAGAACAGCAAAACGAAGATTATACTTCATCCGTCTCAAAATAAATCAGCTTATAGAGTTGTTCAAAGTCAAATTATCATAAGTTTAATTGGAATTATAGAAAGGAACATCAATATTTATGACACCAAAATAGTTTCATTAGATACATAATGAAATATATTTTCTTATCTTGTTTCATTCATAGATGTTGATACTCTACAAAGTTTGTCAAATTTTAAATAGTTTAACTTAAGACAACTCAAGTTAATTTTGTTTTCTGGTGGAGGGGGGAAAAAGGACTCCTTTACTGGCACAATACACCTTAAGACTTTTGTCTATCTTCGTATATTCATTTCACTTTTTTCATATTTGAAATGTTTCTCATATACTTCCTCTATCCTAAATTATAAGAAGTTTTAGCATTTCTAGATTCATGACATTATTTAGACATAACATATATATCTAGGTGTATAGCAAAAAGCTATGAATCTAAAAAAACCAAAACGTCTTATAATTTAGAATGGAGGGAGTAATGTTTTGAGAGGCAACAAGTGCAAATATCAGCAGTGTTGTCCCCCAAACAGTAGAGTAACGAATATGACAAATGCTGCGAAGTCTAGAGAAGAAAACTGTAAGCACCAGAAGTCCGGCGGCAAGGAGAATGAACACGCCGGATGATTGGGTGGTTGTCTGGTGATCAATCCAATAGGGTACTATTCAGTTGAACGTAGTGGACGGTACGGTGGTCAAGGATACAAAGGCATTGGACGATAGAGTGTTGGTCGAATGTTTGGCCAAAGCTGAAGACTTACGAATATTATCTAACGAAGTATTCGGTGGATAGCATGGTGCAAACAGTGTACGATCTAGCGACATCCAGTAACTTGGGCACTATGAAGATTAAGTCACCGGACAACCCAACAGCTAATGTGAAGACTCTAGCGGATGATCCGATGACAATTAAAAGGTGGGCAACTGCGTAGTGCTCACCGTACAGTGCGGCGGTGGTGAGAGGAGCAGCGGATAAATGATATCAACAAGAGAAACAGCTACTTCAACGGCTAGTGAGGACTTAGACCGGCTCCGACAACTGTTATTTAAAATACAAGACTCATTTCACGTTTAGGTAGCGCTATAGGCAAATGGTTCAATACTTATTTTTTGTCTTCTCCAACGAGATCCAAAAGAGAATTCTTTCTACAAATAGGTCTTCAGGAGAGAGGATACTCGGATTTGAGTTATACCTCTCCTGACACAAAAAATGGGTCTTCCATATAGGTATTATATTGGAGGCTATAGGTATTCTGTTAGAGGCTTATTTTAGGTTTGGGTCCCCTATGGGTCTCCTGTTGAAGATAGCCTTACCATCTAGTGGTGACGAAAATAACTGTTTTTGCAATTCCCTTTGACTCTTAAGAAATTTGAATGTGGGACTAGTGTCATTGAACTTTTTATCTCCTTAATTAACTTTCTGTGCATGTGTAGAATGTCCATAACAGAGTCTATATGCACATGCATAAGTAGAATGTAAAAAAAAATAGAGTCTGTATGTGACATGGACTGTGATTTGAGTGCAAACTACTCCTGGAGTCTGAGGCAGACTTGGGCCTCCAACTTGGATGGGATGCGCACACTAGTCTCCTCTCCATCTATGCCTCTCTCCAAGTACTTCCTTACCTCTCTATAATTCCTATGAATAATAATATTAGCAGAGGCGGAACCAGGGGGCCAGTAGGGGCCATGCCCTCCCCCCACGTAGTGAAACTTTGTTAAGTATCCTTATAAAGTTTGTTAATTTACATCACAAAAACACGACAATTCATCTATTTTTAATCATAATATTTTGAAAATGAGACATATCATCTATTTTTCGTTATGAATACTAACTACACATCCAAAAGCACTAAAAAAGTTGTTGAAGTATACACTTATGTGTGTAATCATATTTGTTCGGCCCCCCTTCATCAAAGTTGCTGGTTCCGCCTCTGAATATTAGTAAGTAGCAATCTATTATCATAATTATAAAATGAAGTGCATAGGAATGAGCTCACCGGAGATTAAATTATTGTGCTAGTAATTGGCCCTTTTTTAATAGTGTTGTTTGTATACAAATGGGTAATGTCCTCATAAACCCCTTTGGTAAAAGATTCTCGGTTGTTCAATCTATAATCAACGCTTTGTATTGGTCCTTGACAAAGTCATCCCAAGGGTCAACAGACGACATGTCAGCACCGACATGTCTTTGAAGAAGCCCCCCCTAAATTTGATGACTTTTCAAGTGAAATCTTCTATGACATGTGCTCATGAGTTCCTAGCAAGTGGGTGATTTCTAGGACATTAATGTTTCTCTTGATGTTTAATGCATTGTTTAACTTACATAAAGTTTGTTTGCTTGTATGTGCCTTTGTGTGATGTTCACTGTGTACGGAAGGAGAGCAAGAGGGTAAATTCTAGGAGCAATATTTTGAAGAGACAAAGCAGTCACAACAATTTAGAGAAAGTAAATGCCCTTTGACCATGTTCTTTACCTATTCACTTTAATCATTTTATTTATATACATGTGTATAATTTTGTAAACCCTAAGGACTATCTAGTTTACTTATAATTCCTTAATTCCTTGTACATGGGTTTACATGTGGGTAGTTGTGAACTTGCTTAGCTACTTCAACCCTTTCTAATGATATGTGCTTATGATGGTAACTTGATTAATAGTTTATGCAACACTGTTTAATAAAATGGGGCTTTTCGTAGCAACTCTTGTTGGAACCTAGGGTCTGAGCATAGTGTTCTTTTTTTAGAGATGCTCACATTTGCCCACTGTAAGGATCAATTCATGGGGCACCCAACCGGAACATACAGTGCAACCACAATGCTCTGGTCTTAGCTGTACTTATGATTCTCTAGATCGATAGAAGCCTATCAAAAGGCACAAAAGGTGGGGTGCGAGGACCCTCCAATATAGCCCAGACATGTTCACTTAACATAAAACATAAGTTAAGTCTTTACAATACAAGTTCAAGATACATAGGTGAAGTTAACATCTTAAGAGTTCACACATCATTCAACAATAAGCCACAACAGAAGTTTAACAACATAGTACATAACACTACCCATGAAACATTGAAAGGTCCTTATTTGGTTTTGGTAATTGATGACAACCTTAGGTGGACTAATATGTGTCTGAGTGAGATACACAGGTGATTAGTCCACAAGTACATCATGTGTGAGCAACCTATGCCATGGAAGTGAAATGGCTTGGATTTGTTACAAGGCTCACACATATGATGAAGGAGATCATTACATATGAGACATGATATTGAGTCATGTGACTAAGGTGGAGAAGATCAAGATAAGACTTGGCTTGATGGACTAGTTGCAAGCGTGAAGGGCAAGTTGAAGGCTCTGGAGCAATGGACCGTGTGGCGGTGAAGCTTGAGCAAGACTTGGCGCCGATGGATGAAGGAAACGATGAAGAGCAAGTGACATCAAGATCAATGAACCAACAAGGTCACGTGATGATATGAAGTGGATCATATCATTTGTGATATGGTTGGTGCATGTGTTGCATCAACATTGGAGGAGATGGAATGGAATGCGCAAGGCAAAGGTATAACCTATAGGGCATTTCATTTCACCTGTCATAGGTGTGTAGAGAAGTTGATGACCGGGTTTAGAATAGATGGCCGTACTATCAAGAGGGGCAAACTTGTTTGCATATCGGTCATCTAGTGCCACTCGAGTGATCTAACTTTGCATCGTTGCTAGGATCGAGTGGCGTGGTGAAAAGAGAGCTAATCCTTTGATAAAATATTTGTGAAAATGCTAACACACTTGCACATGATGTTGTACACTTGGTGGTGTTGGCACTTTTGCAAACGAGAAGTTCTTAGAGTTGTTTTGGATTAACTTGGTGAAATTGGAGAAGAAAAGAAGAAGAAAAGAGCAAGTTTGGGTTGTCCGAGGATCAGAAAACGCAACCAAATGTGTGGCCAACATGTAGCCCAGCCTAGGGGGTGGCACTGCCCTTTTCGGTGTGCACTGGACACCCTAGGGCGGTGGCACCGCCACCCCTTGCACGGTGCACCGCCACCCCCTGCAACGTGCCCATATCAGCACTACCACCCTTTCGTATTTTTGGCATAACTCTTAGCTCCGAACTCCAATTTTGATGATCTAGGACTTTTCGGAAAGCTAATAAAATGCTCTACAAGCTTGAGGTGATGGAGATCAAGTTGGAGCTGAAGGTGGCACCGCTATGGTCACCGTACTGTCTGGTGCCTTGCATCGCTTTGTTTTTCTAGAGAGCACTGGGTTTGGGTTTTGGCAGGCAGGTGGCACCGCCACCCATAGGGCGGTGCATCGCCCCCCTATGTCTAGTGCCAACTTGTCTAATGGCTAGTTTGAAATAGCTATCGCAATTCGACCATTGGGGCACTGCCACCCCTTGTCCGGTGCCCGCACGTTGCTGTCCGGTGACCGCACAGAAATGTGCTCCAAGGCTCCAACGGCTCTATTTGGCTTGGGGGTTATAAATAGAGGTAGAGCTTAGCCTTGGGTTGGTTGCTGAGCACCCTTAAGCCTTGGGGGCTTGTGTAGGTGTGCTTGGGAGCCCTCTAACTCACATACGCTTGAAAGTGATCATCCGATTGAGTGTGAGTGTGATTCTAGTGCGATTGCATCATGAGGTTGCATTGAGTGGCACTAGGTGATCGAGTTGCAAGCCGGTGTTGCTTGTTACTCTTGGAGGTTGCCACCTCCTAGACGGCTTGGTGGTGGTCTCTGTCGAAGCACGCAAGAAGCTTGTACGCTGCTCTGGAGAAGAGATTGTGTGGGTTACCGTGCTCACCCCACGGGAGCCACGAAGAGCAACACTAGTAGAGCGTGTCATTGAGCTACCCTCACTTGCTTTGTGAGGTTCTTGTGGCACCCAATGTGTGGGCTTGGTGTGGTGCCAATTGACCACCGAACCTCTAAGTGAACGGTCTACACAACGGGGACTAGCGTGTTGGCAAGCACGTGAACCTCGGGATAAAAATCATCGTGTCATCCTTGTCTTTCCGTTGGTTTGCAATCCCCTTACACAATCTTGTAATTACTTTTATATACATTGTGCTTGTGTAGTTGCTCTTGTAATTAATTAGCTTGTGTAGCTTGCTAATTACCTTCTTGCTTGTGTAGCATAGAAGTAGCTCCCTTGTGTAACTAATTCGGTTTGAGTAACCTTGTTAGTCACATTGCTTAGTTTGTGTAGCTAAGTAATTTGCGCTCTATAATTTGGCTTGTGTAGCCTTGTTATTGAGCATTGCTTATGAGCTTAGGTGGCTTTGTGCTTTTGCTTACTAGCATGTGTAGGAGCTCTCTCGTTGCTTGAAGTACTAGTGGCATAGGTTTGTGTGACCTTGCTCCTAGAATTGGTTAGGTGAGCTCTAGCTAGCCCGGCACCTTAATTGCTAGTTTAGAATCTTTTTAAGGTACTTGAGAACATAGATAGAGGGGTGTAGTCTTGGCTAAACTGATTAATTCCGTATTTGTTCGGTTAGCCGGTGTGTTTAATTTTTAGAAAGGACTATTCACCCCCCCTCTAGACCGCCATCTTGACCCTACACGTGGTATTAGAACTAGGTCTCTCATTTGTGGTCTTCACCGATCCAAGAGGATGGCGGCTTATGGGCTCGATGTTGAGTGTCCATAAACTTTTGATGGCACACACTTTGCATGGTGGAAAAATTGGATGACATGCAATTTTAAGTTTATTTCACCTCAAATGTGGTGGATCGTAGATGTGGGCTTTTCTCATGTGTTGGATGAAAAGAATGCAACTCAAGCGCAAAAGAAATGCCTACATCTCGATTGTCAAGCTACTAATATTTTCTATCAATCTATGAAAGAACACATATTTGGGGAGATCATGTACATGAAGACCACCCATGATATTTGGTTGTACCTCAACTTGATATATGGGAGGGTCTCCAATAATGATGATGATGAGGCACCCAAGGAGGAGGCACATGAGTGTGTTGAGCATGACCATAATTTGGTAATTGTGGAAGATTGCTCCACCTCATGGTCAAGTGATGATAATGAAAGATCTACCACAAGTTCACTTGACAAGGTTGATGATGATGCCTCAAGTAATGCAAATGATGATGCTACCCCATGCACACTTGATGGTGATGATGATTGTTAATGCTCGGATGATATTGCTACAACAAGCTCTCCAACACCTCTACATTGCCTCATGTCACAAGGTGATACTAAGGTATCAAGTTGCAATGTAATTGGTCATGATTCATATGATGAGCTTGTTAGTAGACTTGCTAGCATGAACATAGCTTTAGAAAATGAGATAGCTAAAATAAGTAAATTAGAAAATGAAGTCATTTCTAAAGAACACATGTAAATAACAAAAACATCTACCTTATGTCATTAGTTGTTCACATGAGGAGCTAAAAATGGCTCATGAGGAACTTAGTGTTGCTCATGATAACTTGGCACAAGACCATGCTTTTCTCACTAAAGAGCTTTTCAAATGAAAAATCTAAAACTAGTGAGAGCTCATCACATGGGTCAATTAATCAATCACATGTTGTTACTAACCCTTGTGATGTAGGCAAGAAGAATGTATCCACCTCTTGTGATGATTTATTAGCTATGCCATGTTCTTCACATATAGATGCTTGTTCTACTTCTATGTCTTGTGAGACTAACCTTCTAAAGGAGAATAATGAGCTCAAAAGTGAAGTGAAGAATTTGAGCAACAAGTTAGAGAGGTGCTACAACTCAAAAGTCACCTTTGAGCATATGTTAAACAACAAAAGAAGCTATGGTGACAAGAGTGGCATTGGATTCAACAAGAGAAAGATCAAGGGCAAGAGATGGGGCAAGAAAAGATATGAAAGAGAGATGAAGGAGCAAGAACAAATGAAGCTATCTCATTTCATGTGCTTCAAATGCCATGAAGTGGAACATCTTGTAAATGGTTGCCCCAATGAAGAGAAGCTCAAGTTGAAGAAAGAAGAAGAGAGGATAAAGCATGTCAAGTGCTTCAAGTGCCACACATGGGGTCACCTCACCTCTATGTGCCCAACCAAGCAATTGGTGAAGCAACAAGTGAAGCCTCAACCAAAGCCACAAATTGAGCAAGAAAAGACACCCCAAGAGCAACTCAAGATCAACCATGAAGATGGTGGTGACTTGATGATGAAGAAGAAGAAAACAAGAAGGGGTGGAAGAGCAAGGCATCAAATGCTTATTCAAGATACCAACATGATGAGCAAGAATCAAAAAGAGGAGAGATTTAGCTCACATCAAGTGCCATGCATGTGAAGAATTAGGCCACCTAGCTTTGGGTTGTCCAAGCAAGCTTGAGAAGAACAAGCAAACAAGGAGAAGAAAGGCAGTGAGAAGCAACACATGAGCAAGGAAAAGAAGGCTCTAACCAAGAGAGATTGCTACTCATACCGAGAATGGAGATACATGACTAATTCATGTCCTCTAGGTAATAATTCTAAGCCTATTTCAATTGATGATAATATTGTGCTTAGAAAGGATGGTAATGGTACCTCAATGGTTGCTATTGCAAAATATCCCACTACTCATACTAAGGCAATGCCTAAGTATGTTGCTCCTAACTTGAGAAGACCCAAACTAGTTTGGGTACTACCAAAAAATGGATGATTGTTTGTAGGTACCATCGGCATTGGAGACTTGGTTCAAATGATATTCATCTTGTCAACCATATAGTTGAGCCAAGTATTGCAAAGTGATGATCATTATCCCAATGCCATGACAAGTTAGTGAAGTCCAAATGTGCTACAACATACATGTGCTATAATTCAAGTAGTGGTGATTTAGTGGATATATTTGGTGGCTTGCATATATATGAGTTGAAGCTTGCTAATAGGATGATCATGAGCTAACCGAGGTATATCTCTAGTTGATCTCATTCATTTGGGTGTATATGAGTTGGTTGAATTGGATAAATATGCATATGTTGCTTGCTATGAGATGATTGAATGGATTAATTGATTAGTAATCAAATTTGGATTGATTTGAGTTGGATAAATTCATAATATGACCTTTAGTAAGTGGATTGAATGGATTTATATCTTGTGAAAGTATTCAAACAAGTTAGTTTCAAGTTTAATTCAATTTGAAGAAGAATAGCTCATGTGAAGAAATATGTCCTATATTTGAAAAACTGAGCTAGCTGAGATCAAGTCTGAGTTTGAGTGATCAAATCTATTTGGATTGGCTTCAAATTTGATATGCATGCTCTAGACTTATGGAATAAGTTTCTATAGAAATTTCATGATAATTGGATAAGAATTGCTTCAATTTTAGAGTAGATCTTGTCAGTTATAGTGCAGTAGTTTTTAGCATGTAGAAGTGTGGGAAGATGTGAAATCTGGTTGAAATCTAGAAGTCAAATAAAGCTCAAATTTTTACAGCTACTAGATGATTTAGTGAGTCACATCTCCACCAAATTTTGTGGTAATTGGATCTATAAATTGGGAGATATGGGTTTTTCATTGAAGGGTACAGAATCTTCTAGAAAAGTGATAATTATTGGATTGATTTGGAGTCACTTTGATTGAAAGGTCCTCAAGTTGGAAACATGTTTATAGGTGGTTGAGGCACCTAATTTTGGTTTTAAGATGAGCTAGAAGCATGACAAGTGATGAGTACAAAGCCATTTGATTGTGGAGTGTGTTTGTCACACATTTAGTACTCAAATTGAGGATCAAGATCCAACTCAAGATGAAGATGAAGTTTAAGCTCTAGTGACAATTGGAAATCATTTGATAGAAAGAAAATGACTTAAACAAGTAGAAATAAAAATACTTAAAAAAGAAAGATTCAAGTTTGCACATCAAGTTAAGTCCATCATATGGATCAATCAATCAAAGCTATTTCAAGTAAGTGTCAAGAATGGTTCTTTTGAGAGAGGTCACTTCTCCTAGTGTAGGGACTTCCCGCCTTTTGTAGGTAAACCAAGCGTGGTGCTTGGAAGTTTAAAATGGAACTGGTGATCTAAGAAACATTTGAGATGCTTAGTTGAAGAATCAAAGGGTTGATATAGCAAGCAAGCAATACCCAAAAGAGAGCAAATCATTGGAATTCAAGTGGTAACTCACATTGAGTGCTCTCATGCAAGCAATAAAGGAATGAAGAAGCAAGCCAACCACAACAAGAGTTAGTGCACTTGATCATATTAGTGGTCCTCATTTCATATGGGTGAAGAATGGAATTCAAATATTGATATTGGTCTTCACCAAGCTTATAATTGGACTTCACATTGCTATTGCGGAGCTTAATTGGAATCTAATGACTATCCTCTACTCCAAGATAGCAAAGGTATCATTGTAATATGCATGATCATTTCATTCCTTACTAGTATGCGGTTAGTGCATATAGTACATGCTTATTAGGATCACGCAGTACAAATGAAAATTTAAAAATTCATAGCCTACCACTATTGCTTGTATGATTAATTGATCTAGTGGTACTATATGAGTTTGTTCATGAGCTAGTAAACCCAAGTACTTGATCTATTTTGGATTGCCAACAAGTGACAAGTACAACCTCAATAAGATAACCGCTTAATGTATGTGAAGAAGCTTAGAGAGGGTTCAAACTGGACTTGGAAGCTTAGGCAAATCAATCTAGTTGAAGTCAAACATAGAAGCTCATGAAGATGACAAGTGCTCAAGAAATGGATATAATTGACAAATCTTACAAGTGGTTTCATGATGGTCTCTACACGTGGTATATCTAGATTATCACTTTGTTACAAGTAGCATTCATACAAGTGGTATCTAGCAAATCAAATGGTGATTCCACAAGTGATCCTCAACTTTAAGTGATCATCAAGTGAAGAAAGTTCCCTCACCAACAAGAGCTCAAGTTTATCAAGTGGATGACCCATGCTATGACATAGGGGGAGGTGTCCCACAAATTGGTATCAAGGTCAAAAGATCCTAGATAAGGTATCTCAAGGGTTACAAGTGGTGTCATTCCAACATATGTGGTGTTGTCCATAAAAATGCAAGATTCAAGTGTCAACCATCTACCCCAATGCAATCCTTTGTATCAAAAGAAGCACACCTTTTATGGAAATTGATGACAAAAGGGAAGAAGTTGGAACAAAGATATGAAAATGCATCATGGGGAGATGTAGAAGAGGGACACGCATAAAGAGGGAGCAACATTGAGGAATAGAGAAGGGTCAAAGTTTTTCGGACAAGAGAAGCACACAAGTAGGGGGAGCAAGCTCATAAACTTTGATTGGTTGCATTTGATATGTGCATATTCATGTGCTTGTTTGCATTGCATAAGTTCTTAAATTTGATATGCATGCTTGTGTGGTGTTTGCTAGTTATATAACTTGAATGATGAAATGATAACTAGCATGCATAGGATGGTAGCTGGACTTGTGCTTTTACATGTAGTACTAGAACCTTGCTTATAATGTTGATCTTATGGGGTTTCTAGTGTTTTTGTTGTCTAACTACTCATGGTGCTAAGGATGTGTTAAAATGTGCAATCCGATTGGTATCACGCATCAAAGGTTAATTCTTTACACCTTGGCATCATTGGTAGTAATTACTCTCCCACGATTCCAATCTATACATATGTGCAAGCTTCAAACCAAACACTCTAGCACATATGTAAGGGGAACTAGTACTACCAATTAGGGTTTGAGGTACTTGTCCAAAATCATTTACACATGGTAAAATTGCTTGGGCAAGCAACATGAATCCAAAAGAGCTTAATTTCCATATCTTTGAAGAGTTGTCATCAATTACCAAAAGGGGGAGATTGAAAGGTCCTTGTTTGGTTTTGGTAATTGAGTGACAACCTTAGGTGGACTAATATGTGTTTGAGTGAGATACATAGGTGATTAGTACACAAGTACATCATGTGTGAACAACCTATGCCATGGAGGTGAAATGGCTTGGATTTGTTACAAGGCTCACACATGTGATGAAGGAGCTCATTGCATATGAGACATGGCATTGAGTCATGTGACTATGGTGGATAAGATCAAGAAAAGACTTGGCTTGATGGACCAGTTGCAAGCATGGAGGGCAAGTTGGAGGCTTTGGAGCAATGGACTGCGTGGCGGCGAAGCTTGAGCAAGACTTGGCGTTGATAGACGAAGGCAACGATGAATAGCAAGTGAGGTCAAGATCGATGAACCAACAAGGTCACGTGATTATATGAAGTGAATCATATCATTTGTGATATGGTTGGTGCATGTGTTGCATCAACATTGGTGGAGATGGAATGGAATGCACAAGGCAAATGTATAACCTATAGGGCATTTCATTTCACCAGTCATAGGTGTGTAGAGAAGTTGATGACCGGATTTAGGATAGATGACCGTACTATCGAGAGGGGCAAACTTGTTTGCATATCGGTCATCTAGTGCCACTCGAGTGATCTAACTTTGCATCGTTGCTAGGATCGAGTGGCATGGTGAAAAGAGAGCTAATCCTTCGATAAAATATTTGTGAAAATGCTAACACACTTGCACATGATGTTGTACACTTGATGGTGTTGGCACTTTTGCAAAAGAGAAGTGGTTGGAGTTGTTTTGGATTAACTTGGTGAAATTGGAGAAGAAAATGAGAAGAAAAGAGCAAGTTTGGGTTGTCCGAGGGTCAGAAAACACAACCAAACGTGTGGCCAACGCGTAGCCCAGCCTAGGGCGTGGCACCACCCTTTCCGGTGTGCACCGGACACCCTAGGGTGTTGGCACCACCACACCTTGCACGGTGCACTGCGACCCCCTGCAACGTGCCCATATCAGCACTACCACCCTTTCGTATTTTGGGCATAACACACCGATTTTGATGATCTAGGACTTTTTGGAAAGCTAATAAAATTCTCTACAAAATTGAGGTGATGTAAATCAAGTTTGAGCTGAAGGTGGCACCGCCATGGTCTCTGGACTGTCCGGTGCCTAGCACCGCCATATTTTTCTAGAGAGCACCGGGTTTGGGTTTTGGTAGGCAGGTGGCACAGCCACCCATAGGCCGGTGCACCGGCCCCCTATGTCCGGTGCCCACTTGTCCAATGGCTAGTTTGAAATAGCCGTCTCAAATCGACCATTGGGGCACCGCCACCCCTTGTCCGGTGCCCGCACATTGTTGTCCGGTGATCGCACAGAAATGTGCTCTAAGGCTCCAACGGCTCTATTTGGCTTGGGGTTATAAATAGAGATAGAGCTCGGCCTTGGGCTGGTTGCTTAGCACCCTTAAGCCTTGGTGGCTTGTGTAGGTGTGCTTGGGAGCCCTCTAACTCACATACGCTTAAAAGTGATCATCCGATTGAGTGTGAGTGTGATTCTAGTGCGATTGCATCATGAGGTGCATTGAGTGGCACTAGGTGATCGAGTTGCAAGCCAGTGGTGCTGGTTACTCTTGGAGGTTGCCACCTCCTAGATGACTTGGTGGTGGTCTTCATCGAAGCACGCAAGAAGCTTGTGCGGTGGTCCAGAGAAGACACTGTGAGGGGTACCGTGCTCACACCGCAGGAGCCGCGAAGAGCAAAACTAGTAGAGCTTGTCATTGAGCTACCCTATCATGGTTTGTGAGGTTCTTATGGCGCCCAACATGTGGGCTTAGTGTGGTGCCAATTATCCACTGAACCACTAAGTGAACAATCGACACAATGGGGACTAGCGTGTTGGCAAGCACGTGAACCTCAGGATAAAAATCATCGTGTCATCCTTGTCTTCCTATTGGTTTGCAATCCCCTTACATAAGCTTGTAATTACTTTCATATACATTGTGCTTATATAGTTGCTCTTGTAATTAGTTAGCTTGTGTAGCTTGCTAGTTACCTTCTTGTTTGTGTAGCACAGAAGTAGCTCCCTTGTGTGACTAATTCTGTTTGAGTAACCTTGTTAGTCACATTGCTTAGTTTGTGTAGCTAAGTAATTTGCGCTCTATAATTTGGCTTGTGTAGCCTTGTTATTGAGCATTGCTTGTGAGCTTAGGTGGCTTTGTGCTTTTGCTTACTAGCATGTGTAGGAGCTCCCCCATTGCTTGAAGTACTAGTGGCATAGGTTTGTGTGACCTTGCTCCTAGAATTGGTTAGGTGAGCTCTAGCTAGCCCGACACCTTAGTTGCTAGTTTAGAATCTTTTTAAGGTACTTGAGAACATAGATAGAGGGGTGTAGTCTTGGCTAAACCGATAGTTTTAATTCCATATTTGTTTCGGTTAGCCGGTGTGTTTAATTTTTAGAAAGGACAATTCACCCCCCCTCTATTCTGCCATCTTGACCCTACACATGGTATTAGAACTAGGTCTCTCATTTGTGGTCTTCACCGACCCGAGAGGATGGCGGCTTATGGGCTCGATGTTGAGTGTCCATAAACTTTTGATGGCACACACTTTGCATGGTGGAAAAATTGGATGACATGCAATTTTAAGTTTATTTCACCTCAAATGTGGTGGATCGTAGATGTGGGCTTTTCTCATGCGTTGGATGAAAAGAATGCAACTCAAGCGCAAAAGAAATGCCTACACTTGGGGCAAAAGAAAAATTGGATGACATGCAATTTTAAGTTTAATTTTTAGAAAGGACTATTCACCCCCCTCTAGTCCACCATCTCGACCCTACAACCATGCCACACTCGGGGCCTACGATCGATAATGTTGGCCATCTAATAGGGATTAGGGGAATAGAAGTAGCCATAGGTAGGGGCACCCTCACCTGCAAAAAACAGCTCAAAAATGGCACCTAGAGTATAGGATTGTACTCCACGATACATACCCAAATAATTGTACAAAGGATTATGTATCTTGGCGTTAGCATGGTAGAAAGTTGGGTTGCATAAAAAACATTTTTGCATAAAGTAAATGTTGTCTATTGACAACTTCTAAGCATATCAAGGTTCCAATAAGCATGATGAAGTAAGGAAGGGTGGAGCTTGATCTTCCTTGACTCCTTTCATCGCATACTACACTAAAGCAAGTAGTCATAGAACATGTTCATAACCAAGAGCGTGGTATTCAAATAATAATCGCTTTCAAGACTCTATATAGGGGTACAGGTTTTAGCCACTCAAGAACAAGGATACAACCCATATGACTCATTAGTACATTAGGTGTATCTCATGCCTCAACCTTCTCATGCCCAGTCAAATTACACATGAAGGATTTGAGATGGTCCAGGGTATTGGCTTGTATATCTACCATGCACCCCAAGTCATACTGAATCCACAAGGTTATCTGGTTGCAGCAGTACTGAAAGCTCTAGTTTGGTTTTGGTGAATTGATAAAACCCTAAGTGCTAACCTAGTTTATCAAGTGATCATGATATAGGTAGCACATTCCAAGTTGTGAAGCAAATGAAGATCATGACATGATGACGGTGAAGGTATGGTGATGATCAAGTGCTTCGACTTGAAAAGAAGAAAGAGAAAAACAAAAGGCTCAAGGCAAAGGTATAAATTGTAGGAGCTATTTTGTTTTGGTGATCAAGACACTTAGTGAGTGTGATCATGTTTAGGATCGATAGCCGTACTATTAAGAGGGGTGAAACTCGTATCGGAATGCGGTTATCAAAGTGCCACTAGATGCTCTAACTCATTGCATATGCATTTAGGATCTAGTGGAGTGCTAACACCCTTGAAAATGTTTGTGAAAATATGCTAACACATGTGCACAAGGTGATACACTTGGTGGTTGGCACATTTGATCAAGGGTGGTGAAGTTTAGGTGCAAAGGTAAGAAAATCCATCGGCGGAGTGTCCGCCCATAGTGTGCGGACAGTCCGACGGTGCCATCGGCGCCCTAGACAGAAAAGATGGTGGTCACTGGGTGTGACCGGACGCTGGCCTCGGTTGGACCGGCGCGTCTGGTCAGGTATAACAGCGAAGACGCTGGCATCGGTCAAATGACAGGACACTGGGTCGCTCTGCGACCGAATGCTAGCAGGGTGCGTCCGGTCAGTGCTGATGTACGCTGACGTGACGCGCTCAGAGTAGACGTTGAGGGACCGGACGCTAGGTGAGTCCGGTAAGGCATGACCGGACGTGTCCGGTCATGAAAATTCGCGTTTGGAACCTTACTGGAAACGATCGGACGCTGAGGTCCAGCGTCCGGTCACTTTCTAACTGACGCATCCGGTCATCTCTTGACCGTTGGGATCGGGCGAACAATATTTAAAACAGGGGACACGTGGCGTGCATCACGTGACCGGACGCTGAGGGCCAGTGTCCGGTCGATCGGACCGGAGCGTCCGGTCACCCCGCGTTGTACCCAGTGAAGGGGTACAACGGCTCTATTTTGTAGGGGCTTCTATTTAAGCCCCATGGCCGGCTCAAGCTCACACTCTTGGCCATTTGCATTGACATAGCAACCTTGTGAGCTTAGCCAAAGCCCTCCCACTCATCTCCATCATTGATTCATCATCTTTGTGAGATTGGGAGAGAATCCAAGTGCATTGCTTGAGTGTTTGCATTTAGTGGCACTTGGTGTTCATGTTTCGCTGCAGGGTTCGCTTGTTACTCTTGGTGGTTGCCGCCACCTAGATGACTTGGAGCAGCGAGGATCGTTGAGCGGAGGGTGGTGATTGTCTCTAGCTCCGATCGTGGTGATTGTGAGGGGTTCTTGACCTTTCCCCGGCGGAGCGCCAAAAGGTATTCTAGTGGATTGCTCGTGGCTTGTGTGATCCTCATCTTATGTTGGTTGTGCGGCACCCTATTGAGGATTTGGCGTGTGATGCCAATTAGCTCATGAACTTTCAAGTGAGTGAATCGCCACAACGAGGAGTAGCTTGCCGGCAAGCAAGTGAACCTCGGTTAAAAATCATTGTGTTCATCATTTGATTCCGAGGTGATTGGTCTTCATTGTTATTCACTCTTATGATTGATTGGTTCCTTCATCTACACGGTAGTATAACTTTCTTGATCACTCTCTTTATATTACCGCAAACTAGTTGTCAAGCTCTTTAGTGTAGTTAGTTGTGAGAGCTTGCTTGGTTGGTTGGTGTGGCTCTTTAGTTAGCCGTTGAGAGCACACTAACATAGAGTAGTGTCATAGCTATTGTGTGAATAGATTCTACCTAAACTAGAATTGTGGTATGTGGCTTGCATTTTGAGTAGGCTAGCGCAACACTTGCTTCGCCTCATAATTGTCTAACCCTTTTGTTAAGTGTTGTAGTAGAAATTTTTATTAGGCTATTCACCCCCTCTAGCCATTAGGACCTTTCAAGTGGTATCGGAGCCGAGGTCACCGTGATTTGAGGCTTAACAACCTTCGGTGTAAAAATGGCTCAAATCAACAACACCAAGAAGCCACCCCAATTTGATGGCACAAATTATCCTTATTGGAAGTCAAAGATGACTACACATATCAAGTCAATCAATAGAAAGGTGTGGAAGGTGGTAGAAACTAAAATTGAGATTGAAGATCCGGAGAATCCCACCACGGCCGAAGAAGTGCTTCTCCAAAACAATGACATTGCTCTAAGTGCCATTCATGATGCAATTGATGAGAGAATATTTGAGCAAATCAAAAATATTGAGATGACTCATGAGGCTTGGAAGAAGTTGGAAGAATCATTTGAGGGCACTCAAGCCGTGAAAGGTGCAAAGGCATACATTCTCAAAGAAAAGTTTGCAAGCTTCAAGATGAAGGAGGATGAGAGTGTGCCGGAGATGTTCCATAGGCTTCAAGTGCTTGTCAATGATCTCAAAGCACTTGGAGAAGAGGTGAAGGACAAGGACTTCTCCCACAAGTTCTTGAGATGTTTGCCTTCAAGATTTGGTACATTGGTCACTATTCTAGTGAGGAGTGGTTTGGACACTATGACACCAAACCAAGTGTTGGGAGACATAATGACCGATGATACATATAGAGATGATGATGAGAAGGAAGAAAAGAGGGAGAAGAAAGATGAGAAGAAGGATGACAAGAATAAGAGTGTCGCATTCAAGGCCACATCAACAAAGGGGAAAGCCAAGCAAGAAACATCAAGTGAAGAAGACGATTCATGGGATGATGATGATGGTGAGAAGATGGCTCTCTTTGTCAAGATATTTGGCAAGTTGATGGTGAAGAAGGGCTATCGTGCTAGAAGAAAGAAGTCTTCATCTAAGAACAAGGAAGAGTCAAGAAGATGCTTCAAGTGTGGAAGCAAAGATCATCTTGTTGCTCAATGTCCATACAATAGCGATAATGACGATGACAACAAGAAGAACAAGAAGAAGGACAAGATGGAAAAGAAAGAGAAGAAGGACAAGATGGCCTTCAAGAAGAACAAGGGTGGTTCATATGTGGTCACTTGGGATAGTGATGCTTCCTCAAGTGATGATGATGATGATAGCGATGATCACAAGACCACCAAGAAGAAGGTTCTAGCAAGCATTGCCATCAATGAGAAGCCTTCTCTCTTCGACTCTTCATCATGCTTCATGGCTAAGGCCACTAAGGTACAAACTTATAATGATGAAAGTGATGAATAACATGATGATGATAATGAGAATGAGAATGAAAATGATAGTGATAGTGATGATGATGAACCCACTAAGGATGAATTAGTTGACATGCTAGAAGATGCTAGAGAACACTTTGACATCAAGAGAAGGGAACGCAAAAGCTTGCATAAGGAACTAAAAGCCCTTAAGCAAGCCTTTGATGAGCTTAATGCATGTCATGAGAGGCTAGAGGAAGCCAATGAGAAGCTTGGCAAAGCTCACAAAAAGCTTGAAAAGGCTCATTCCTCTTTGCTTGATGAGAAAAATAAAAAGAAGCATGTTGATACTTGTGATGTAGGTTTAACTTGTGATATAATTGATGAATCACTATCTATGCCTATCATTGCTCCTTCTACTAACCCTTCTTACTTCCACTTCCACCTCATCTAGTGGTGACGGTCTCACTTGTGATGCCTCACTAGTGGTTGAGAATGAGAGTCTCAAGAAGGAGGTTAACAAGCTCACTCACACTTTGGCTAAGGCCTATGGTGGTGAGGACCGCTTGCTTATGTGCTTGGATAGCCAAAGAGCTTCTCTCTACAAATAGGGATTGGGCTATACCCCCAAGAAAGGCAAGGCGGCCTTTGCTCCTCACAAGACTAGTTTTGTGAAGAACAATGGTTGGTTTTGCATTAGTTGCAAGCAAGTGGGTCATAAAGAGCATGAATGCACCAACAAGAGCAAAAATGCTAATGTATCCTCCCTTAAGCTTGATTCATGCTATATGCTTACTAAGGGTACAAATGGTGTGAAGGCTAAGTTCATTGGTAAACCATGGATGAGCTCAAAGAAGAAAGCCATTTGGGTACCAAAGAGCTTAGTGACTAACCTTCAAGGACCCAAGCAAGTTTGGGTACCTAAAAAGAATTGATCTTCTTTTGTAGGTCAATTATAAAGTCGGAGGAAGGCATTGGGTTCTTGATAGTGGGTGCACTCAACACATGACCGGTGATGCAAGATTGTTCAACTCAATCAACACCAATGGCAATGATGGTTATGATAGTATCACATTTGGTGACAATGGCAAAGGCAAGGTCAAAGGGCTTGGTAAGATTGCAATATCCAATGACATGAGCATATCCAATGTGTTGCTAGTAGAGAGCTTGAATTTTAATTTGCTATCTGTGGCTCAATTGTGTGATCTTGGATTCAAATGCATATTTGGAGTAGATGATGTAGAGATCATAAGTGTAGATGGCTCTAATTTGATCTTCAAAGGCTTTAGATATGAGAATCTATACTTGGTTGATTTCAATGCTAGTGAAGCTAAATTATCTACATGCTTGTTCACCAAGTCTAGCATGGGTTGGTTATGGCATAGAAGGCTTGGTCATGTTGGAATGAAACAATTGAATAGATTAGTTAAGCATGACTTAGTTAAAGGCTTGAAAGATGTTGTGTTTGAAAAGGATAAGCTTTGTAGCTCTTGTCAAGCCGGCAAACAAGTTGGAAACACCCATCCTAAGAAAAGCATGATGAGCACTAGTAAAGCATTTGAGTTATTGCACATAGATTTGTTTGGGCCAACACAATACACTAGCATTGATGGTAACAAATATGGCTTTGTGATAGTAGACAATTACACTAGATACACATGGGTATTCTTTCTAGTAGACAAAAGTGATGTGTTTGCAACATTCAAATCATTTGTCAAGGACATTCACAATGAGTTTGAAACAACCATCAAGAGAGTTAGAAGTGACAATGGTAGTGAGTTCAAGAACACTAGCATTGATGAGTTGTGTGATGAGTTTGGAATTAGGCATCAATTCTCGGCCAAGTACACTCTACAATCAAATGGCCTTGTTGAGAGAAAGAATAGAACACTCATTGATATGGCAAGGTCTATGCTTAGTGAGTACAATGTGAGTCAATCCTTTTGGGCCGAAGCTATCAACACGGCTTGCTATTGTAGCAACCGCCTCTATTGTCACCGATTGAAAGAGAAGATACCATATGAGCTCTTGAATGGTAGAAAGCCTAACATTGCATATTTTAGAGTCTTTGGGTACAAATGCTATATTTTGAAGAAAGGCACTAGATTGGGCAAGTTTGACAAGAAATGTGATGAAGGATTCCTACTTGGTTATTCCACTACAAGCAAAGCATATAGAGTTTGGAATTTGGATAGTGGTACTCTTGAGGAAGTTCATGATGTTGAATTTGATGAAACCAAGGGTTCATAAGTAGAGAATGAGAACTTGGAAGATGTTAGAGGCATTCAACTTTCAAATGCCACGAAGAACATGGATGTTGGTGAATTGAGGCCTAGGCAAGTGAATGATGATGAAGATGATCAAGTGCAAGTGCTCTCCAACTCAAATGTGCAAGATGATATAACTCAAGCTAGTACAAATGGCTCTCATGACAATGAACAAGATCAAGTGGCTAGTACATCATCTCAACCCAATGATCAAGCAAGTGCAAGCAATCAAGTTCCAATACTCCAACCAACCAATGTTGCAAGGGATCATCCATTGGACACAATCGTTGGTGATATTTCTAGAGGTGTACAAACAAGATCAAGATTGGCTTCATTTTGTGAGCATTTCTCATTTGTGTCATCCATTGAACCAAAGAAGATATATGAAGCATTGAAGGATGTTGATTGGGTGAATGCTATACATGAAGAATTGAATAACTTCACAAGAAATCAAGTATGGGAATTAGTAGAGAGACCAAAGGGACACAATGTGATTGGAACGAAATGGGTCTTTAGAAACGAGCAAGATCAAAATGGGATTGTAGTAAGGAACAAAGCAAGATTGGTAGCACAAGGCTACACACAAGTTGAAGGTCTTGACTTTGGAGAAACATATGCCCCGGTTGCTAGATTGAAAGCAATTAGAATCTTGCTAGCCTATGCTTGTGCCCACAACATCAAACTCTATCAAATGGATGTTAAGAGTGCATTTCTCAATGGCTACATTAATGAAGAAGTATATGTTGAGCAACCTCCCGGCTTTAAAGATGACAAGAAGCCCAACCATGTGTATAAGTTGAAGAAGGCATTGTATGGCTTGAAGCAAGCACCTAGAGCATGGTATGAGAGATTGAGGGACTTCCTACTCTCTAAAGGGTTCACAATGGGCAAGGTTGATACTACTCTTTTCATCAAGAAGATTGGAAAAGATCTATTTGTGTTGCAAATCTATGTTGATGACATCATATTTGGATCAACCAATCAAGACTTTTGTGATGAGTATGGAAAGATGATGGCCAATGAGTTTGAGATGTCCATGATTGGAGAGTTGAGTTACTTGGTCTACAAATCAAGCAATTGAAGAATAGTACATTTGTAAGTCAAGGCAAGTACATCAAGGACATGATCAAAAAGTTTGGATTGAATGATAGTAAAGCCATTAGCACACCTATGGGAACCAATGGCAACTTGGATAGTGATGCAAGTGGAAATATGGTGGATCAAAAGTTGTATCAGTCTAATGATTGGAAGCCTACTCTATGTGACCGCATCAAGGCTGGATGTCATGTTTAGTGTATGCATGTGTGCAAGATTTCAATCCTCATCAAGAGAAAGTCATTTGAAGGCTGCAAAGAGAATATTGAGGTACTTGAAGCATACACCAAATGTTGGCTTGTGGTATCCCAAAGGAGCAAAGTTTGAGCTAGTTGGTTACTCCGACTCGGATTATGCGGGATGCAAGGTTGAAAGGAAGAGCACCTCGGGCACATGTCAATTGTTGGGAAGATCACTTGTTTCATGGTCATCAAAGTAGCAAAATAGTGTTGCATTATCAACTATCGAAGCCAAATACATATCTGACGGTAGTTGTTGTGCACAAATACTTTGGATGAAGGACACTTTGAGTGACTTTGGAATCAAGTTCAAGAAAGTGCCATTGCTATGTGACAATGAGAGTGCAATCAAGTTAACCAACAATCCGGTTCAACATGCAAGAACAAAGCACATTGATGTCCGCCACCATTTCATAAGAGATCATCAACAAAAAGGGGACATTTGCATTGAGAGTGTAGGCACTGAAGATCAACTTGCCGATATATTCACCAAGCCATTGGATGAGAAAAGGTTTTGCAAGCTTAGGAATGAGTTGAACATATTGGATTTCTCAAATATGTGTCGATGCACCCCCCACTTATATGACATGCCTCTCCTTCAAGCAATCCAAGGTAAAAATTGATTGGCATGGCATACATCCTTGCTAAGGACATGTTTAGTGCATCTAGTCATCTCTCCATTTTATTAGGCTCATTCATGAAAATCAAATGAATTTGATGTTTATATGGTATCACTATTGCTTCTATGCTTGACTTGATCTAGTGATAACATTTGACATGTTTGTGGGCTTGTAAACCTAGTGTTTAATCTAGAAAATGAGCTCTAAGTGTTTAACTCAACATGGTACAAGATAACCCTTATTTGGAGGTGTGAAGAAGCTTGTCCTTGGATCAAACCGAGTTAAATATCTTTGGCAAATGATCTAGATTGGACCAAATTTGGGAAAATGATCTTCACCCCATTGATTGACATTGATAATCTCAACCTATCTACATGTTAAACCTTTGTGGTCATTGATGACAAAGGGGGAGAGAAACAAAGATATGAGTGATAGGGGAGTACTTGACATAGGGGGAGAGATATCATAAAGGAAAGGGATCAATTAAAATTTTGAGCACACAAGTAGGGGGAGCAAGCTCATGAACTTGTATGGTGCATTTGAATGTGCATTTCATATGTTTGCTTGCATGACACAAGTTTTAAATTTCAATATCCATGCTTGTGTGGTATATGCTAGTTGTAGGTTTGAATGATGAAATGAAAATCTAGTATGCATAGGTTATCTAGTGATTTCATTTCCAAGTGTTTCCAAGTGGTATTGAGCTAACCATGGTGCTAAGGATGGTATAATGGTGCACTCCGATTGGTAACACGCTTCAAAGGTCCATCTTTTATACCTTAGCATCATTTGGTAGACACTGTCTCCTATATTTCCTATTTAATCATATGTGCAAGCTACAATCCAAACTCTTAGCACATATGTAGGGGGAGCAATTGCTACCTTTTGGGGTTCATGAAACTTGTCCATATTCTTTTACACATGGTAAATATGCTTGGACAAGCAACATGGATTCAACTAAATTTTAATTCATATCTTTATGAAAGGGTTGTCATCAATTACCAAAAAGGGGGAGATTGAAAGCTCTAGTTTGGTTTTGGTGAATTGATGAAACCCTAAGTGCTAACCTAGTTTATCAAGTGATCATGATATAGGTAGCACATTCCAAGTTGTGAAGCAAATGAAGATCATGACATGATGATGGTGAAGGTATGGTGATGATCAAGTGCTTCGACTTGAAAAGAAGAAAGAGAAAAACAAAAGGCTCAAGGCAAAGGTATAAATTGTAGGAGCCATTTTGTTTTGGTGATCAAGACACTTAGTGAGTGTGATCACGTTTAGGATCGATAGCCGTACTATTAAGAGGGGTGAAACTCGTATCGGAATACGGTTATCAAAGTGCCACTAGATGCTCTAACTCATTGCATATGCATTTAGGATCTAGTGGAGTGCTAACACCCTTGAAAATATTTGTAAAAATATGCTAACACATGTGCACAAGGTGATACACTTGGTGGTTGGCACATTTGATCAAGGGTGGTGAAGTTTAGGTGCAAAGGTAAGAAACTCCACCAGCGGAGTGTCCGCCCGTTGTGTGCGGATAGTCCGACGGTGCCATCGGCGCCCTAGACAGAAAAGACGGTGGTCACTGGGTGTGACCGGACGCTGGCCTCGGTTGGATTGGCGCGTCCAATCAGGTATAACAGTGAAGACGCTGGCATCGGTCAAACGACCGGACGCTGGGTCGCTCTGCGACCGGACGTTGGCAGGGTGCGTCCGGTTAGTCCTGACGTACGCTGACATGACGTGCTCAGAGGAGACGTTGAGGGACCGGACGCTAGGTGAGTCCGGTCAGGCATGACCGGACGTGTCCGGTCGTGAAAATTCACGTTTGGAACCTTACTGGAAACGATCGGACGCTGAGGTCCAGCGTCCGGTCACTTTCTAACTAACGCGTCCGGTCATCTCTTGACCGTTGGCATCGGGCGAATAGAATTTAAAGCAGGGGACACGTGGCATGCATCACGTGATTGGACGCTGAGGGCCAGTGTCCGGTCGATTGGACTGGAGCGTCCGGTCACCCCGTGTTGTACCCAGTGAAGGGGTACAACGGCTCTATTTCATGGGGGCTTCTATTTAAGCCCCATGGCAGGCTCAAGCTCACACTCTTGGCCATTTGCATTGACATAGCAACCTTGTGAGCTTAGCCAAAGCCCTCCCACTCATCTCCATCATTGATTCATCATCTTTGTGAGATTGGGAGAGAATCCAAGTGCATTGCTTGAGTGTTTGCATTTAGTGGCACTTGGTGTTCGTGTTTCGCTGTGGGATTCGCTTGTTACTCTTGGTGGTTGCCACCACCTAGACGGCTTGGAGCAGCGAGGATCATCGAGCGGAGGGTGGTGATTGTCTCCGGCTCCGATCATGGTGATTGTGAGGGGTTCTTGACCTTTCCCCGGTGGAGCACCAAAAGGTACTCTAGTGGATTGCTCGTGGCTTGTGTGATCCTCATCTTGTGTTGGTTGTGCGGCACACTATTGAGGGTTTGGCGTGTGATGCTAATTAGCTCGTGAACTTGCAAGCGAGTGAATCACCACAACGAGGAGTAGCTTGCCGGCAAGCAAGTGAACCTCGGTAAAAAATCATTGTGTTCATCATTTGATTCCGAGGTGATTGGTCTTCATTGTTATTCACTCTTGTGATTGATTGGTTCCTTCATCTACACGGCGGTATAACTTTCTTGATCACTCTCTTTATATTACCGCAAACTAGTTGTCAAGCTCTTTAGTGTAGTTAGTTGTGAGAGCTTGGTTGGTTGGTTGGTGTGGCTCTTTAGTTAGCCGTTGAGAGCACACTAACATAGAGTAGTGTCATAGCTATTGTTTGAATAGATTGTACCTAAACTAGAATTGTGGTATGTGTCTTGCATTTTGAGTAGGCTAGCGCAACACTTGCTTCACCTCATAATTGTCTAACCCTTCTGTTAAGTGTTGTTGTAGAAATTTTTATTAGGCTATTCACCCCCCTCTAGCCATTAGGACCTTTCAAGTACTAGGATTACTATCCCATCCATGGCAAGTGGTTTGTACAAGGTGATGTTCAAGACCTAAATACAACAGATGTCATGGTCCTTAACTAGCCAAGCGAGTTATGTCACTCGATATCCCATCTTGTCGTGACCCTAACCCTTGCTCACCTCGATCATATTCATTATCTTGGTCAAGTTTTAAATTATAGTTCATTTTGTAGTGTTCATTATTGAACTAGCAATTCCCTATAATCATGTGAACCGTGAGAAAACCCATCACAAGTTCGACTTCTGTATCTAAGCAAATAAGAATGGGTTATGTGCTAAAGTAAACAATCAATACTTCAAGGTAGAGTTGTGAATAAACAAGGTAACGACTTAACTTGGTTATCATGGGCATCTAGTCATATTGTCCACATAATCGAATAACTAGCACATACTCAAATTACACTACAAGAAATATCCACTTCTATGATGAAAATCTTAATAACCGAAACCGTCATAGAAGAGCGCTTTTTATGATGAATATTTCTGTTTTGTCATAGATTAGTGGGGACGATCCTACAACCCTCCCTTTCTATGATGAAATCAGGCATCGTCACAAAAAACATCATAGAAGAGCATAGGGTTTCGTCATAGATCACTCGCACGTCTCATCTGACGATCTCCTTTAAAACTGTGATGAACAGGGCTTCGTCATTGAACTAATTACACATCTGTGATGAACAATATTTGATCTGTAATAAACGGCTTCATCATAGATCTCTACACGATACTTTATCCATCCGACGTGTACTTGTGGGACCTGTAGTTACTCATCCATGACACTTGCAATTTGTTGTAAAAGTCTCTGCTCGGTCCTTTCTCCATTAGACGAGTACCTATGGGACCCTTCTCCATCCGACATGTACCTATGGGACAGCCCTGTTACTCATCCGTGATGCTTGTAATTCATCATAAAAGTCTTCGCTCGGTCCTTTCTCCATCCGACGTGTACATGCAGGACCCTTCTGCATCCGACCTATGGGACCAGACATCCGACGTGTACCTATGGGATCTACAGTTACTCATCCGTAATGCTTGCAATTCGTCATAAAAGTCTCTGCTCGGTCCTTTATCCATCTGACGTGTACATGCGGGACTATAACATCCCAGATGTTAAAAAGCAGTTAAAACTTGATCATGTGCATCATGAAGCATAATCATCAAGTAATGTTTCATTAATGCAACTCATGTTTCATTTATAGCATGTCCATGTTGCATATGTGATGTTTCATGTGTTGCTTTATAGTGTTTCATATGTTGCAATGGTGATGTTTCACATGTTTCATGAAATGGTGTCCATAATAGTAATTAAGGTTCTTTATGAATTTATAAAGTAATACCTGTTTAAACAATTAAAATTTTGTTAATATATACTTTGTTATTTGAAGTATGCCTTTTATCATGGAAGTAAAGATGGGAAATTGTTTCAAATCAAACATGTTGGAATCTAAGCTCAAAGATTGAATCCTATAACTAATTCTCATACTTAGTCATTTTTGCCTGTCTGTTATTAGTTATAAGGTTCAATGTTTGGGATTTTATTAAATCAATTTTCATAAATAAAATTTATCCAACTTTTGTTCTATTGATTGGAGTAATGTTTGTTCTATGATAAGGGGTAATTAGTTGTAATGCTTGATCCATGTTTAGTCTTAATTAATTGCTCAAAGTTTGCTAACCAAAACTCCTTTTCAAAACCCTAACTGAATCATGTCTTTTAGTTTTAAAGTTCCTGTCTTGGGAATTCAAAATCTCAAAAACTATCAAGTTTTGGATGCTAGGCCCTTAAGCAATGTTGCAGATCTCTAATCGTTGTGCAAGTTTGCTTACGGCCGATCAACATGTTCTTTTGCAAAATCATGAGAAAAACAAAGGGGAAGATGAGCTTTTAGTCTGCTATAGTAGTGCTGGGGGCAACGTTGCATGCTGCTGCTGGACGCCTTGAGCCTTCGCCATCACCTTCATATCATCGAGACGGTCGCCATCCCTTCTTTCTCTTCTTTCATGCTGCCGCCGTGCACCTTCACTCGCTGGCGCAATTCATCGCCGGCGCAGTCGCTCAGTCCAATTGACCGCGCCCACAGCTTCGCAACCTCCTTGTGCATCTGCTGAGTCTGCTTGCACCAGCGCTAACCGCCGGAGCTGCCTAGTCGCTGTCATCTTCCTCGGCAGCATCCAGAGAGCCGCCGCGTGACCCCTCACTGTGGCCAGCGTGTTTCGCTGCAGCTCTCTTACTCCCAATCCTTGTTTCAGCATCTTCTTGACCCCATGATGCTCATCGACTACTTTTTTTTATTTCTACCACTCAGGTTCCACCGGAACATGCCATCGCCGTCAGTTCGCACCGCCGCCTTCACCTCCGATGAGTATCGTGCAACTCTGACTCGTCCCCGTCTCAACCAGGATGCGCATCGAAGTCGCGGTGAGCTCCTGGTGCTAACCGTGCCATTAATTTTTACTCTACCATGCTGTCATCACCGGAACGCGTAGCACCACCGTGTTCTACTCTGTCATGCCGCCATAGATGGAGCCGAGCTCGCTGCGTGCCGCGTATCGTTCAACCGATACCGGGGTTAGAATCGCTATGTCGTGGGGGTGCTGTTGGTGTCCTTTACGCTGCCGGAGACATCACCGTCTGTGTTGGCCACCGCACCGGAGCACCACCGTTCCACCATGGCCATCATCGTGGTTGTTGTGGTGCACTAGAGGGTCAATGGGTAGCATCAGCATGTACGCGAGAGCAAGACGAGTCTGTCGGGGTTGGTCTCATCTTCGGCGAGGTCGCCGCCGACGAGCACCCGCCGGTCAAAGCCGGTGCCGCCACGGTCAGCGCGGGCGGTACTATGTGCTGACCCTGGCCCCGCACGTCAATGACTGTGGCTAGGGAGGCAGCGCGTGAGAAAAGTTTTGGCGCAAGAAAAAAATGATTTTACCTTTTTCAGAAATGGATTAAAAGTGTAGTTTTTTGCTAAATTCATAACTAATTATTGGGACATGATAAAATTATTAAAATTTTTGTGTATTCTTATTATCATGTACGCTACCTTGGAAAAATATGAAATGAGCATTTTTAGTATTTTTGATATGCTTAGAAATTACCTCTTTTAATTAATAAATGTACCTTCCATGATTTTTATAAGCTAAAATATTTATCCTAAAATCATGAAACCTTTTGTGTATGCTTTACATGCTTAGATCTATCTTCACAAAAAGTTTGGTGCTGTTTTGATGAAAATAAATGGTCCATTTAATTCCATGCCTTTTATGGATTAATAAAAATACTAAAATAATTTCTATAAATCATTAAATGGTTTTGGAGTTGATTGTGGACCTTGGGACACAAAACCCCTACTGTTCCTTGGCAACTTAATTACATGATTGTCATGCTCATAATTAACTTGTTGATTAATAAATGAAATAGTTTACTCAAATGATTAATTAGTGAATGCATGTGATTAAGGCATGTAATGATCCTTGCTTGCCCTCATGTTTGAACTTATGTAATGTTAGTTAAATACCTTGCCTTGCTTGACTAGTACATTGTGGTAAGTGTTGCTTTCATGATAACCACTAATCACATTTGTTAGTTAAATAAATAAAAGTGCTTTACGAGTAATAACCTTAGTTGTACCGTGAAGGAAAGTTGTATTCAACTTTCTTAGATTAGTTTAAGTTCTGCTATGCACTTGTGTGTCCTTCATCATGCATCATGTCATGCATTCCATCATGTTAAGCAAAGCATCATTTCTTACGTGTAGTACATACGAGAGTGAGAAGACTCGTATTGATCAAGTTTCGGAGAAGGTCCATCCACCAGTGGTGTTGGTGCCAAGTCTGACCCCTGTGATGTTCTGGGAAATCTAACCTTCTCTACAACATAGGCAAGCCCCGGAACATAAACCCTTCTCTAGTGTTTACAAATATTTATTACACTTTACGTCTTGTGAGATGTGCATTAAGTAATTAGGAGTTGGTTGAATACCGTTGCTGCATGATTACCTTGATATATAGGTATCCTTAGTTATACCCTGCTAGTATAGATAGGTCTATACCTCTTATGCTTAGTAAGGCTTAGATTTCGGTAAAAGTCAAATGATGGTTTCATCGTTCGTGAGAAATAGGTTTTACCTTGATCATCTTAGCTCTGCTGATGGCTAATGAGATTACCCAAATAATGTTAAATATCTAAATTGAGACAGGGGTGGGACATGGTTATGTCTCCGTATGGGATATTGGTAATGTCTTGGTATGGAACATGAGATATGTCTCTGGTGGGTAGGCCGACGGGGAGAGCCTGTTGTGCATTGTCCCACCTGTGTCGATTGAGGACCATACTGTTGTAGGCCACCGTGTGGTCGAGACTTTGCAGTACTGGCCACATACTTCGGTAAGCCTGATACCCTGGATATTCCATTATGTAAAAAGATAACTGCGCATCAAGCATGGTAGATGGTGAGAGTAGCGTGTACACATCATGTGGATCCACCAGGAGTGGCACAGGGAGGTGGAGTATTGTGCTCTTAGGTAGCGCAGACCGGTTCATGTTTTGGAGGATCCGAGTGAAGGTTGATATATGTAGGTCTTGGACTTGCATATGTTATGTGGTAAGGAAACCCCAGCTGGGCCTAATCGATTTGAATCGCCATTGCTTCTCGGAGATGAAGACTCGATCCTCTGACCTATATCGTAGTTAATCAATAAAACATGGTTACTGATGGATATGAGATGATATAAGTTGAGATGGGATAAGATGCTTAATGAAGTGATTGATTTAGACCAGGTGCTAACTGGATACCGATGATAACTTAATATGCAACTAAAACATTGAAAGTAAGGATCCACTTGTAGTAAGCTTTCCTGCAAAAGTTATCCTTGCTTCTACCTTACCTTTAAACCCGCATGCCCTTGGAGTCTTTTCTTTTAGTCGGGTAAGACTTGTTGAGTACCCTCAAATACTCAGGTTTTGTTGACCCCTGTTGCAGGAGCTGACTTGTGCTGCTGATCGAGGTTGTGTCAGTGGGCTCAACATGATCTATTCGTCTCTTCTTCCTTAGATGCTACACTTAAGTTGCTTATGTAGTTCCACTCATCTTTTGGAACTTAAGATAAATTTGACTTGAACATGTTTTGTAATCACCTATCATAATTCTTCCGCATTCTGATGTAAGTTATTTTTGTACCCAATGTTGTAATGTTGCGGCAACTCCATATTGATCCTGTATGAGTTGTAAAATGTGGATGATTCGGGGTTCCCCGAGGACACCCGATAGACTACCAAAGTTATGTGGCTCTTGTGTGCAGCAGTCAGAGGTCTGTGAGACAATAACGGGCATATGTGGGCCACATAATTTGGGTGGTTCTGCCACAACTACCCTTCTGCATCTGACCTATGGGACCCTATGGGACCCTTCTGCATCTAACGTATGGGACCCAACCCTGTGGGATCCTTCTGCATCCGATCTGTGGGACCCGATGACTTACGTGTCACGTCTACCTGTGGGACCTTTCTCCATCTACATCTGAACTGTGGGACCCGATGGCTTGTGTGTCGATGGTGTTTAATAAAATCTAATTCCAAAAAACACTAGGACCTAGGAGTCGAACCCGGGACCCAGAGCAAGGAATGGACCATCTTCACCATTGCGCTAGATGTCTGGTTGTGTTGATATGTCTTTGGAGTCCTTATAGTAGTATATTCTCTGTGTGGATGCCCTATAGGTTGACCTATATATTGGATATCCACTGCAAGTGGAAACAAATCTGTGCCCGTTGGACTTGCGGCGGTGGCGGCGGCAGCGAAGGATCCTCGGTGTGTTGTGCTAGCTCAGGCGTCCTTTTGGAGGCTAGGCGGTGGGGCTTCCCGATGGAGCATGGTGGCATTGGTGTTCATGTCCGTTGTGTGCCACGGTAGTGGCAACAGATCCGATCTGCAGGTCCCCTTTCTCACCTTTTCTAATTTGCTTCACTATTTTGGTCCTTGCTTGAACATGAGCTATACAAGAAACATTCTAGCATTTGAGATCTGGTTAGGCCAATGATGATCAAAAGAACTAGGAGGTGGCACTGGTTGGTTTTCTGCTGATGTCTTGGTTTTCTACATTTGTTCAGTGTTCTTACTGTAAATGCATGTGTACAACTAGGCCTGTTAATTATTAAGTGCTTGCTTGATTGTACCTATCTGTCTAGGCAAACAAACAGGCCCATTGCTTCTACCTTCAAAACTGTTGTAATTGTCATCCTCTTAATCTTTGTCTGTCTCTTATGGAAGAAGCTCTGAGCTCGTGTACTAAATGTAAGTGTGATGGATAGACTTGATTTAGCTAGAATTGTAATGGTTACAGCTCCATTAACTGCTACTCTAGTTTGAGTTATATATATCTATGTGGTGCTACTCTAAATTTGTTTGAGGTCGTACCATGAAAATTGTTAATGGTTGTTAAAGTTGCACTTTGGTATGAGTTGTGGACTGCACTATTGGATCTTTGTTGGATTATTTTTCCTCTTCAGTGATATCATTACTGACAAAATAGAGGAGGCCCCCAACAAGCGGAACATACTGGCCAGCCTCACGGACGATGCCGTTGTCGAGATCCTCCGCCGCCTCCCCGCTCGCTCCTTGTTCTGCTGTAAATGTGTCTATCGCTGCTGCAACCGCCTCATCAAGGACTACAACAACCATAAGGTGTTGCCCCAAAATGTGGCAAGCCTCTTCTACGACACCAACCAAGGCTATCGATGCTACACCAGAGTCACCGGTGATCACCCCTCCTTGTCCTTCTTGCCCTTCACCGTGGCCAATGTAGCTGTCTCAAATATCTGCAACGGCCTCATTCTTTGCTGGTGCCGAGGAGCTGATGGATCATACTGCTATGTCGTTTGCAATTCGACAACCAAGGAGTTCAAGGAACTACCATCTAGCATCCATTCTATTGGTGAGGCTTGATTGGGGTTCGATCCGAAAGCCTCCTCGCACCTCCATGTGATTGAATATATACAGGAGTTGCCATTTGATCGGTGCAGGGGTGTGGACATCTACTCATCTAAAACTACATCATGGATCTGTAAGGAATCTAAATGCGGCAAGAATACTTTTGTGACAATTGAGAGATCAGAAGAAATGAGATCATCAGAAACTGTGTATCTTAACGGTTGTCTGCATATTATGGGGTACTCGGGGTTTTACCCTTAGATACTTATTGTGGATATTGTCATAGAACCGATCAATTTATAAGAGCACAAGTACAATGGTAGCCCGCAAGCGGTCGAACTGTCATACTTGAGCCCATATAAACCCGATAGTCCAGCGAATACCATGATGGGTCTTGATTAACGATCCACATACAATCAAGATCATACATGATTCAACATACATGTCACATGTTACATAAAGTTCACAAATATAGTTCATTCATCAGAGTACGAAATAAGGTTATTACAAACCAAGTTCGGTAGATAGTAGCGAAAACAAATTAAAGTTCGAAACTAGCATTTGCCAACATAGTTCAAATACAGTGCCAGCTCATGATCACAATCCACAAAAGCATATAAGAAGGATTATTAAAGATGCTTGCCCAAGGCTCACTCCTCATCCACGGCGGGATAGAAGCAGATCTTGCAATAGCCGTGATAAACTGTACCATCTACAACAATGGGAATAAAACCCTGAGTACGAGAAGGTACTCAGCTAGACTTACCCATCATAAACCAGAAATAAATTGACTCCAAGGATTATGCAAGGCTTTATAAGTGGAGGTAGCTTAACAACATTGTTGCATAAAAAGCGATTAACTCAGTTATACAATTGTACTTTGGTCATCAAGTTAATTATAGCTATTCATCTCTAGATTAGCAACTAGCCTGTGCCAAACATATGGTATATCATTTAAGAACATACAATAGTAACCATAGCTGGTGTAGTAATTCCATGTTTATCCGAACCATCACATTCCATAATACAATTACTACGATGTTGGAGCTAGCTAAGTTTCTCACTATTTGAGAGAGACGGCGATTTGAATCGATTTCAACCAGCTGGGAATTTATTCCTAACACAAACCCAGGCAGACCAGATCAACGATCACCTTAGGTCACCTTTGGTACAACTCAAGTCCACATTTTGTGGGTTCGCCAGCGCCGCACAATCAGGGACAACCAGCTACAAGGACGTTCAGGCCCGGCCTACCCTTGGGCTCACATCTGGCTCCCCGCACATCCTTACTACCATCCAGAGTGCGCACTTTTATAGAATGGGGCCCGGCCTAAGTTGAGCTACTCGACTTCACGGTCGGAACGAATTATCTGGCCAGCTAAGTGATAGGCATGCGTTCAATCTTGTCAGAAGTGCCAACAATGGTATGGTCCTTAATCAGCATAGACGGAATCACATGAGTCAACCTACACATAGACTCCACCCAGCCTCTATTTACATTACCCCATGGTTCTTTTCCACGATAGCAAATATAGCCAACCGTGCTTCGGTATCCACCTATATCTCACAGGTGATAGGAAATTACCCGACTTCTACTGATCTAAGCATGGCTAAGCATATATTTGATCCTGGACCTATATAGGGTTAAAGCTATATGTATCTAAACAAGGTAGTTCTATGCATCAAGTGTTTCCAATCAACTCTTATAACCTAATGCATCAAACATAAAGGACTCAAGTAGTATTTTGTAAAACATGGAAGGCTTAGAATGCTCCGGGGCTTGCCTTTGAGGAAAGAGGTGGGTCAGTGATCCGGGCACTCAGGGAGCTCTTCGAGAGTCTGCTCCTCTTCTCCTGGAGCTGTGGCTTGAGGCATCTCCTGCTGATCCCCTTCCTCTTCTTCATTGAACTCCAACAGTGTTATCTCTTCGGTCGATCCTATATGCATGAGTATGGAATAAGATATCACGGATGCATATATGATGACACGTATAAGATGATACAACATGATGAATGCATCCTCATAAGTATTTTTAATAGCATAGTGTTAAAGTAATAACAAGTGCATCCTATTCTAGTGAATAGGTGTATATCTCTTCTCTATTACTTAAGCAACCACTTCAGTAAATTATTTTCTGGACTACAAGACAGCAGCTACTTGTTTTGACCCTAACTAGAGTTATATACATCAAAATAATATGGTTGTGGACATTCTGGAAATCTTATGAAATTGTATACAACTTTATTTTAATACCCATAATGTGATTCAATAGTTATCTAGGTCAAACAGTTCAATTAATCAAATCTATCCAGAGAGCAGGCATTTTGGATAGCAAACTTCTAACCGCAAAAACTCTTAAACCTTATGGCCTATGACTATGAAAATTTAACACAAGGCAAATTAGTAAGTTATCTACAACTTTGTTATTAACAAGTTTTACATAAAAGACCATTATCACCCTGAATTTATCAACTCAACCAAAACTATACATGCAGCCATTTATTTGAATTATAAAGCAATAATTAATTAGTTGCATACAACCAATTGCTTCTAAACCTTACTACTAACATCAACAGTTCATATGTATCACAAGAACCATAGAAAACATCATGGTCAAGCACAATTTATTTATTTATATGCCTTTATTAATTAAATTAGATAATTAAGTGAAACAATAAACATATACAAATTTGCACAATAAATTCTCATAAATTCATAGTATCTTACAAGTGCTCCCAATAGACTACTGTAAAAATTTCATATCATTTGGAGACGTATAACATCCTCTATAAAAATGACAAGCTAGCAAGGTTTATTTTAGTAAAAATAGTAAACCCTATAGAAAAGTGTCAAGCAACATATTCTATATTTTTTAAGCTACATCCTAGTGCCATAATACTGTACAAAAATTTGCATGGCAATATGTTACTTATTTTTATCCCTATAATTTTCTTCAGAAAACACCATTTATTAATAGATAAATAGAAAGACCCTATTTCAATCAAATTTACTACAAGTTTATTATTTTTCCTAGCTAGAGCATGTTAACACAAGGCTAGAAAAATTGGAATCACAATTTTATCACATTCCTAGCTCAAGTTACACATTTTACAAGATTGCAAACATTGAAAAAGCACTTATCTAGCTATATTTTATTCACCTAGAAAAGTACCAGAAACAGTGCATCTCATATATTTATAAAATACTACACTTCATAAGGAATACAACAAAATTTGGTTCACTAAAATTGGACACTCCTAGCTTTAGATATGATTTTCCAAAGTTAGCACAAAAATCTGGAAAAGAATAAACCAAAACCCTAACTGTACTCGCTGACGCCTGGGACCCACGAGTCAGTGGACCCCACTTGTCAGTGAACCGAAAATAGAGGAGCGGTTTGACCGGCGCTAGCTTGCCGACGGCGAGCTCTCCGGTGAAATCGACCCCACCTACGTGTTCTACTCACTAACCCGTGTTGACTGGTACCCATGGTGGCAGCGCGGATGCACCGGAGCTACCTCGTTGCCAGCCATGGCGGCACGGCGGCGCTGTGCTGAGGTACGCCAGCCATTACAAGCCACGGCGGTGACCAAGAGAGTCTACCGAGACTACTTAGGTGAAGTGGGAAACGTTGACGGGGGCTATCCGCGTGCGCGGTGGTGCGGCGACGAGAGTGCGGCGGCGCTGCGCGTCGTGTTCCACGCCGACAAGGCAAGGATTTGCCGTAGCGTCATGCCAGAAGCTAGTACACATCCTAACCAAGCTCTAACGTGAAGAAGATGAAGGAATGCGTAAAAGAGCCGAGCAGCGGCGAGCTCGCCATCAAGGCGGCCATGGAAGCCGAGGTTCCGGCGAGGACGAGAATGGCGATTTTGCCCTCACCGTAGCTCGCCTGGCCTTGCTACTATGTCGAGGAGGTAGAGAGGAAGATGGCGCAGCTGCTGACTAGATGGAGACGGCAATGGTGCGGTGGCGCGGGCGCTAGGCGATATTAGAGCAGCGTGGTGATGCGGCGGCACTCGGTGCTCTCACTGTGTGCGAGAGAGAGAGCAGTGGAGAGGGAGAGAGTGCAAGCGCGTGAGTGAAACGAGCGGTGCGGCTTCTCCTTAAGCGCACGCCAACCTGCTACGATGAAGGCCCGACGCCAGTCAGCAGCGGCCACATGGCGGCCAGGCGCTGCCCGCGGTCGGCCACCACGGCCAGGCCGAGTTAGACATCAGAGCTCCGCATCAGTGACTGACAATGCCAATTAAGCCCTTCCAATCTCCTAAACCACGGTGAATTAGTGCACGACGCTAAAATAAAAATTGTAGAGCTACATACTAGCTCCAACTTTGCTTAAGTGATCTAGGTCTAACTCGAGCTAGTTATGGTGTAAAATCATCACAAAGTTAGGCACGTCAACACTGTCAGAGTAGTTAGACTTAGAAAAATTTTCAAGTTCCAAAAATAGTACAATGTTGATACTTGTGAGCCAAATTCAAGCATGTTAGGAGCTAAACTAGCCTATGACCCAAAAATAAAGTTGTTACACTACTTGAGTTCTACAACTTTGTTTTAGGGTACATAGCCATGCAAAGTTTCTAAAGTAATGTTCAACTCCAGTCAAACCTACAACTTGAAAATGATGATTTACACTATAGCTATGACTTACGGACCAAACTAGCCTTAGTCATGAATACCAAAGTTATTCCTAGTGACATTCTAAACATGTTTAAGGTATTCCTAAGGTTCCACAATCATTTTATACATTGGTTACATGTAAACCCTAGCATAGGCAAGGCATTTAAGTGACAACACATGCAATATAAGCCAACATAGAGATACAAATTGAGATGCTCGTGCTCATAAAGGATCAATGATGCTTATGCTCATGCAATGCCAAGGCTAAATTCAAGCTTAACACCTAGGGTGTTACAGATATGGACGGAGAGACATGGAGGAAAATTCCTTGCCCGCATTGTTTTGAAGGTTCAATCCATTAAGCTCAGAGTCACTTATGTGTATGTACTGTTCGTGGTCATGATATGCCCAAGCTTAACATCTAGATCCTTAAATACTATGGTACTAATAAATGGACATTGAAGCTACTATCAACACTCTGGACGTGTTTGCGAAGACTAACATTGAATTTGGTTACTAGGATATTGATCAGTACTACTCAACGGTTCACCCATAATGGAGTTTGCTTCTCTTTGTTGGGGTTGGGGAGGAAAATGACATCATCGTATATAACATGGATAGCAAAAAAGTTCATATCATCCTTACATGTTACAGTGCATTTTTTAGACAGGATGTCCTGCCACAAAACATCTACAGACCTTACTATCTTCACTATGTTTCCTTGTTCTCGAAGTTGGGGTCATTAGCAGGGGAGTAAACAAAGTTCCATGATGTATCTCTCTGTCATGACATGTTTAAAAGGATCAATGTTGTTTGATTGTATCTTCCCTTGCATTTTATGTCGGACGCGTTCAAATGTACAGGGGTTTTGATTTGTGAAATCTTATTTCCATGTTTGTGTTTACTATATTGTTGAACTTTGTATTAATTAGGTGGGTTAAACTATGTTGAGCATGGTGTAGATTAGGTCCTTTGGTCATTTGATAGCCAGTTTCTAGCCACTGTTGGTTGGTTTTGCCTGTAGGTTTCTTTCTGATGCTCTTTTTGATCTGTAGTATGGTAAACATGCATAACGGAATTCATCCGATGAAGTCTCACGTTGATGTAATGCCTAATGGAGGAGCCACATAGCTATTCAAATTTTATAGCACACGCAAGAAAGTCTGAGCATCGTAAATCTGTTTCATATGAATCCATTCGTTGAATTCCTAAAGAAACAAATAAAATTGAAACTAGTTACATGTCCGGCCCGTTCAAATTTACACTGCTCGGACTATCATTGCGAGCATACGGTTTACAAGAAATAGGTAAACATCATTTCATCAAATATACTAGAGGGACGTGGTCGGGGGAAAAGTTGTGATTGTTTGTTGTAGAGTGTCTCTATATATATTTGGTCAAAATTCAGAATCTTTGAGGGAAGGGGGACGCTCCACCCATATAGACCTTGCGCGGTTGCTGAGAGTGAGTGAATGCGTAGGAAAGCTGGACATAAGAAGTGCATCTTAGAAGAAGAGCTTTTGACCACCATGACACGCTTGAGACTTGAAAACCTAGTGTGGTTCTAAAGAGGACTCACAGCAGTCGAGGGGCAGTCAGGCAGTCAGCAAGTTAGAGATGGCTATACAATGAGAGTGAGGCTAGGTTTTGTACACATAGGGACGCCAGGGCTGGAACAAGCTTCTGATGTGACCACACGACGTTCATCACTACTAGTATCCAAGTAGCGAATATTTTAGATGGTTGGACCTTCTATCATCTGGCAAAGTATACAGTGCACTCCAATCCACGCAGTCGTAGGCTCATAGCAGCCGAGGGGCAGCAGCTAGCTAGAGATGGCTACATGGTTTCATAGGTTTTGATCGACTGCATTCCCTGGGCTATGGTTGATGCTGCCACTTTATTAGGCACCCGCGAGTTTTAGAAATAGTCCGTATTATTAGGCGTATCCTAGAAACAAGGCTGTAATTCACTCCCGAAGGAAACCGAGCTCGTCTCTGGTTCGTTCCAATTAAAGGTTGCATGCATACATGCATGGAAGACCAGGAGATGGCTCTAATTGAGGCTTGGACGTGATATTTTTAATTAATGCAATTTCATAGTCTTCCTCCATTCCTTGGTATTTGAAATTTCATCCCGTGCGCCTAACAAACCGGCCCAGAGGGAGTATGAACAAATGCACTCAATTTGCTATGACTTTCAAATGTATAGACGACACTATATATTATACTACGAGATGAAATGTATAGTGGGCGGACTTTCTTACATGTATAGTAAAAAATATGAACATAAAGAAATGTGCAGATCAGAAAGAGAAACTGGAAAACTTCGCATTTCCTGGTAATCTGACCGTCTCGTCTGCCCGGTCACCCGCCCACCTGATAATCTGAACCGTGCTATCGTTGGAATTCCCACGCTAGTTCGCATAGGGTATTTAAAACTCCTACTGCAACCCCCGCTCGACCACCTCCCCCTCCTCCTCAATCAATGTAAGTCAATCGTGCCGCGCCGCCTCTCCATCGCTTCATCTCGCCGCTATCCACACACCGTAGCTCCATCAATGCACATGCCGTAGCTCCATCCATGCCACCGCACGAGCCCTCGATTGGCCTCCTTGTGCACCACATCACGCGACATCGACATCGGCAATCATGGCGGTGAGGTGGCACCCCACATTGTGTTGCTAGCGCTCCCTGACGAGGTAGCCATTGAGATCACCGGCCACCTCGCTGCGACCTCGGAGCGGCCCATGGACGACCTACGCAGCCTACGGGTGACCTACTCATCCATGCACCACATCTACGGTAACCCCGCCGTCAGTCAGCGCGTGGCACAAGACCAATGCAGACGCGGGCTGGGGTGAGACGATGTCGGCAGCTACTACGCCCTCCTTTCTAGCCTGACCCAACTCGACAACCCAGAGGCTTGCTTCCTCACCGAGATGCCAATGGTATTAGAGGAAACCCACAGGGCTCGGCCATGCCTCAATGATCTCGCCCATGTTGCCGATGGTGGGCACAATCTGGTGGCCTATCTGGTCACCATATTGCTCTATAGGCACAATGGCGATGCCCATGATGATGACACTGTGAGGCGGTACATGAGACGGGTTGAGGGTGAGGAAGAATCGCGGGCGACGGCGGCCGACCAACGAGTAGGTGGCTACGCAACAAGGGGTGTGTGTTGTGCCGTCGCGACGCAGCCGCCGAGGTGATCCGCAAAACGAGGTGGGCCTGGGGCAAGTTGTCGCTGTCGCCGTCGACACAGGTGCGCGGCAATCTTCCGTGTGTAGGCGGAACTTGCGGTGATGTAGACCGATGGCAAGGAAGGGTTGTGTATTGCAGCGAGGACTGTAGGCTTCGCCATGAATTTGAGTTGTTCGCATGGGAACTTGAAATAAGAAACTAGTAGTTCACTCTTCACATGCGATTTTCTGTTGTTTTGTTTCAATTTTGTTTTGTTCGCTGAAAAGTACTGCTGAAGTAGTTCGAGCTCCTCAAATATAGTTCACTCTTCGCCATGTTGTTTTGTTTTAATTTTATTTGTTTGATTTAGGGATTCAATGAAAGTACTCATATGAAACAGGTTTCCCTGTATAACGTGATATGTGTCCGGCCCTGTTAGATTTATTGTGCTCGGACTTTCTTGCGTGTGCAGTAAAATTTGAATAGCTATGTGGCTCCTCCTTTAGGCATTAGATCGACGCGAGACTTGATCGGATGAATTTCGTTATGCATGTTTACCATACTACAGATCAGAAAGAGAACCAGAAAGAAACTTGCAGGCAAAACCAACCAACATGGTCTAGAAACCGGCTACCAAATGACCAAAGGACCTGATCTACACCATGCTCAATAGAGTTTAACCCACCAAATACAAAGTTGAATAAAAGTAAACACAGACATGCAGATGGCCAAAAAAGACACCCCTGCCCCTCAATATTGCGGCAGCAGCAAAGATCCTAGGCAATTAATATATGTGTTCTGGTCTTTTTTAACTGCTTTAGTCTCTTTTAGTCACCTAAACCAAACACCCTAGGATCTTTGCTGTTAAACTTTAGTCATTAGCAGAGGAGTAAATAAAGTTCTATTTGATGTTATGCCATGTTGCATTTGATGTATCTTCCTTATGTTGGGAGTTTCTTACATGTTAGACGCATCCAAACGAGGAAAAAACTATAGAGGATACTGTCAGATGTGACCAAACGTACAGAGGTTGGACTTTCTTACATGTGCAATGACATTTTAACATCAATGGCTACTCAGCTCTGCATTAGACTGAGGCGAGACTTGCTCCTCGCTGTAAGGTTCTTACAAGTTCAACAAAGATTGACAAAGACACCAAGGCAACAAAAAAAATAAACAGAAACCAAACGACCTGAGCTGCACCACGCTCAACAGAGTTCAACCCACCTAATACAAAGTACCACCCCACGACCAACGAGCAATGAGACATTTGCGTGGTTTGGCGGTGCGGCTTGGCCGCGTCATGTCAATGCATGTGACGGGCCACGAGGCGATGTCCCTGCTGCAACAAGCTGCTGACGCCACCCACGCATGCACGTCTGCGCGAGAATGTAGGAGCACGCAAGCAGTCACGATAGTCGAGGGGCAGATTGAAGGCTAAAGACTGACGAGTTACAGACTGAAGACTAAAACAGCCACGAAAATAAGATGAGTTGGGTTCAACATAGATCAAAGCCACTCATGACTACTACTACTGAACCAGGGGTCAATTGGTAGCCGGTTTCTAGCCCCTATTAGTTGGTTTTGCCTACAAGTTTCTTTTTTATTCTCTTTTTGATCTGTAGTGTGGTAAACATGCATAACGGAATTCATCCGATTCAGTCTCGTGTCGATCTAATGCCTAATTGAGGAGCCACATAGCTATTCAAATTTTACTACACACACAAGAAAGTCCGAGCATTGTAAATCTGACCGGGCCGGACACATCTCACGTTATACAGGGAAACCTGTTTCGTACTACTACTTTTGTTGAATCCCTAAAGCAAACAAATATAATTGAAATAAAACAACAGAAAAGCAAAAGCAATTGAAAATCAAAAGCTACATAATACACTATATTTGAGGACAAATTTCAAATGCCAGAATACACTACATTTCAGGATAGAGGGAGTAATTCACTCTCGCACGTAAAGAGTGAATTACTAGTCTCTTATCCCAAATTTCCATTCAAAAAAATGGATTTCTTGACGAAGCCTACAGTCCGCACTGCAATACACATCCCTTCCTTCCCATTCGTCTGCATCGCCACAAGTGCCGCCTGCACAAGGAAGATCGCCGCGCACCTGAGCCAGCGATGGCAGTGAAAACTGTCCCCACGTCGTATTGTAGATCACCTTGATGGTCAGGCGGTGGCACAGCGTAGACCCCTTGTTGCTTAGCCACCTACTCATTGGTCCGCTGCCGCCGTCCGTGATTCTTCCTCGCCCTTGACCCGTCTCATGTACCACCTCGCAGTGTCGTCATCGCCGGCACCGCCAATGTGCCTATAGAGCAATAGGGCGACCAGATAGGCCGCCAGATTGTGCCCTCCATCAGCGGCACGGGCGAGATCATCGAGGCTTGGCTAGAAGCTCTACTTTTCCATGAATACAGTTTGTATCTAGGTGAATAAGCAAACCTCTTGGTTGCTGACTTGGGTCAGGCTTGCAAGGCGGGCATAGTAGTCGACGGGGTCAGCCCCCGTCCTCCCGCGTATGAACCGATCCAGTGCCAGACACCGACCGATAGCGGGGTGGCCATAGATGTGGGGAATGGATGAGCATGTCGCCCGTTGGCTATGAAGGTTGTCCATGGGCCAATCTAAGGTCACAGCGAGGTGGCCAGTGATCTCAATTTGCACGTCGGTAGGGAGCGCTGTCAGCGATATGATTGCCGGCGTGGATGGAGCTATGGCGGGTGAATGGCACGACGTGCATTGATTGAGTGGGAGGCGGGGGGGTGATGGCAGAGTGGGGGTTAAAGTAGGAGTTCTCTAAATACCCTCTGCGAACTAGCATGGGAACTCGCAATGATGACATGGTTTAGATTACCAGGTGGGCAGGCGATTGGGTGCATTGAGTGTACACTATTTCCAATCCTAGGAGTCAAAACATCCTATGGGAGAGTAACCGTTCGGCTCTCCTCGTTAACCATTGTCGCGTCCTGTTGGAGAGCAACCATTCGGCTCTCCTCTTTAAAATGACCAATAGGTTGTAGAGAGAGCACCACCGACTAGGGTATTCTCTCATAATCTACATACGTACTAGTACACATCACATCACCTCCTCCGATCCCTACTCACCAGTCGATCCCTACTCACCGGCGGCGCGTAGAGCAAGCAATGGGGCACTGGTCATCCGGCAAGTATTCCACCGACTACAAAGACAAGGACGGCGAGGTGGTGAATCAACCGACGCCGAGCCCCAAGTGTGAGGAGGAGCCCACCGAGGATGATGAGGAGGAGGCACCACAGGTGGTAGGGGAGGAGGAGGAGGATGAGGAGCAGAAGGAGAAGGAGAACGAGGAGGACACGTGACTCCTCATCAGAGTAGGATGACGAGGAGGGCGGCGACAACGGCGATGGTGGGGGCAGCGGCGTCGATCAGTAAGGTGCGTTGTAGTGCACTTTTGGTCTATTTCGAATGGCCTCATGTACCTAGATAAATATTATGAATTAGGAATCAATATAATGGCGGTTTTAACTATTTTTTAGTGCTTTTCATGTATTTTCGAATGTGCTTTTGATGAGGGCGCATAGGTAATGGCTTTCTTTGAACAGTGAACAGCATTGCGACGAAATGAACAAACTAATATAAACACTGAATAAATGAGCACACTGCCAATTACAGATTGAGATACATCAGCATTATTGACATTCAGATACATACAACAATTAACTAAGTTCAAACCATCGCCAAACTCATCTTGTTGCCCTTCTGCTTCTGCACCATTTTTTGCATGTCCGGCCTATGGCAAAACGAGGGGGGTCGGACTGTCCTTAGGTTGTTGATTTTGCATGTCCAAGATAAAAATAAATGGCCGAACTGTGCTTTGGTGGCATAAAAGATTAGGCACCTATTCCTAGGTCTTGGTTGGTTTTGCAGAGCTAGGCATCGCTACATGCATAATAAGAGGAGAGCAGTGCTACTAGAAAGATAACATAACATCAAACCAGACTTCATATATATATGTGGAGTACAGCAACGATACGAGTTCAGACTACATAACCATGCCTTCATCGACCATAATAAGAGGAGAAACGTGCCACACTACTCAAAGTCATACAACTACTACATAAACATACTAGGTCTAACTATAGATGATTAACACAACTTCATAGTAGTAATGAGCACCAGGCAGCATACTCGTCCTAACTACAAATGTTTACATGACTTGATACTACTAATTAATTTAATGAGCAGTGCTATCCCATAGCTCTAAAGCAAGCCATGCAATAAGGGTACCAATACGCACGATCAAAATCCAACACCTACAAGGTAAATTGGCCTGGGTTGAAACCAGCAAACCACTCTGCCACATCGAACTGGAGGATCACTTCACTGGTTCCCGCCGTGGTGCGCCTGGAGCGGATCTAGCGAAGGTGAGGTGGACCATGATAGGGCCACCACCGTAGAGCTCTCGGACATGTCCTCGGCGGACGGCGAATAGGACCATGATGTTGTAGGAGACCCGCTCCCATAGTTGGATGCTGGGAGTGGATCCGGCGACGGCGAGCTCAACCACGACAAGGCCACCGACGACGACGAGGTGGACCACACTAGCAGCGGCGGTGGCGACCCAACCACCGGTGCCGATGGCATCAACATCATCATCATGGGTGATGGGGAGACCAATGCCAACCCAGGGGACGGCGTGCGGGACCATGACGGTGCCTGCGATGACGGCGAGGTGGACAACACCAGGAGTGGCGGTGGCGAGCGGACCACCGGTGCCGGTGACATCAATGTCGTCGTTGTGGCGATAGGGAAACCAATGCCAGCCTAGGAGGTGGCATGCGGGACCGCGATGGGGCCTAAGACGATGGCGAGGTGGACCACACCGGGAGCGGCGGTGGTGAGGGAACCAATAGTCCTGGAGGCATCAACGGTGTTGTCGTGGGCAATGGGGAGACAAATGGCAGCCTAGGACACGGCGTGCGGGAGTGCGATGGGTACCAGCAGTCAAGAAGGGTACGAGCAAGCTTTGAAGCGGGGTGCGCTAGCATATTAGAGGAAGCGTGGACCAAAGCCAGGCCATGGTTCCTCGAGGAGGACCTAGAGCACTTCATGGGGACGGCCTTCATGGGAATCGATGGAGAGGCGGAGGTGGGGACTGTGCGAGGCAGTGCGAGGTGAAGGCTTTCACGCAGTGCATGGGGGGAGTGAAATAGTGGGAGTGAGGTCAGGCTTTGTACACTTAGGGATGCCAGGGCTGGAATAGGCTTCTGATGTGAGCACACCATGTTCAGCATTACTAGTATCCGAGTAGTGAATATTTTAGATGGTCGGGCCTTCTGTCATCCGGTGAAGTACAGTGTAGTCCAATATAAGGAGTCGCATGCTCGCAGCAGCCGAGGGGCAGCAACTAGCTAGAGATGGCTACCTGGTTTCATAGGTTATGATCATCTACACTCCCTCGGCTGTGTTTGAAGCTGCCGCTTCAGGAATCCAACTACTCCTACCTTACTACTTCATGCATGCAGCCACAGACGGTGCAACTCCTATTTGTAGCATGGTCGATCAGGCAAAAGTATTACTCATAGCTGAGTACAAGAGTTACATGTCCAGCCCATTCAAATTTACATTGCTCGGACTATCAGTCAAACATACGGTTTACAAGAAACAGGTAAATGTCATTTCGTCTATTATCATAGAGGGACATGGTCGGGGAAAAGTTGTGATCATTTGTTGTAAACATCCGTGGTATGGTAACTAGTTGCCATCTATAAGCATGATTTTGGTTAGAATAAATGGCAATCAAGATCCTCAAACTAGCATGGAACACAATAATAAGTTCATACAAATAGTATGGTTTGATATGAAGCACATTATCTTTATTCAGATCCTCAAACCAGCATCGAACGTGGTTGGGAAAATGCAAACGGGTGAGGGAGGAGCCAGAAGGTAGGCGATTGATGCAAATGCTATCGGATGAGTGAAGGGGGGACGCTCCTTTTATATACTAGACCTTGCACGACTGACGAGAGTGAAGCGAATACGGCAGGAAAGCTGGACACAAGAAGTGAATCTGGAGAAAGACCCTTTTGACCACCATGACATGCTTGACACCTCAATACCTAGTGCGGTTGTGATAGGTCTTTTCTATACTTATTTCACTCCAATCCAAGCAGTCACGGCAGTCAAGGGGTAGAGTGATTGCTACTCTGTATGATACTTTATTCTGTCCTACGAGATTAAATACTCAGCGGGTGGACTTTCTTGCGTTCATAGTAAAAGTCAATAGCTATGGCTCCTCTGTTCTGCATTAGATCATGGCGAGACTTGTTCAGATGAACTCCTCGCTGCATGGTTCTTTCAAGTACAACAAAATTTATCGAAGACATGAGTTGGCTTCAATAGTGATCAAAGGCACTTATGAATGTTTAGCATATTATAGATTAGATCAAAGACAACTAGAAAGAAATCTGTAGCAAAAAGCAACTAATAGGGGCTAGAAACCATCTACAAAATGACCAAAGGACCTGAGCGTCCCACAGATCAAACCTATTCATGACTACTAATACTACTGATATGTCCCATAGATCAAGGGTCAAGGTTGGCATGTAGGATCAGCTCCATGTCCACCTTCGGTAAGATGGCGTTGGCGGCTGGCTCAAAACTCTCAATCAGATTGGTGATGTCATCGTCCATTGAACCCAACAAAAACCCCTGCTCTGCCACCCGAACGTTCACCGCTGCGCCAATCTAAAGCTAGGCAGCAGCCAGCGCCGTAGCAGCCCTCAAACGAATGGCTTCGATCACCACGGCTCAAAGGCGGCCCAGCAGACCTCGGAGGCACTCCTCTGCGGCGACTGGATTGTCCGTTGTTTCCACGGGGAAGGCCGCATCACAGGCGGCTTGCACGCACAGCTGCAGCGTCTGGACCCACGTCCTCAGTTCCACAACCGGGGATGGTGTCATCATGCGACGACGAGATGACTCTTTGGCAACACTGGATCGAAACACCACGACCGAGGATGGCGCCGTCATGGAGAAAGTGCTGCACAATGCAAGCCATGTTCAAGCCCATATAGGATAAGGGGGAGAGCGATCAGATTAAGAATGCAAATGACTTACCAAACTGAATGGCGCAGCATGGCATGGAATCGCGGGTGGCTGCCCCCATCGGGGGATGCCTCATGGGGATGCTTTCCGAGCATGACCGCAGATGAAGAACTAGGCTCCAAGGCCAACAAGGCTCAGGATGCAACCAAATCCATGTTCACCTATTGAGAAAGTGGGCAAATTCCAAATACAAGTTAAATTAAATAGCACGAACACATACTAGCTACTGTGAGCATTGCTCGCATATTTAGTTAAATGAAGATAAACAACATGAACAGCGGTAAGGTGATGAAACGCCTTCGAAGGGGGAACTGGTGGTGGGTGAGAGATCACGCTGATGAGAGGTCCGTCTGTCGGAGGAGGACTATCGGCGTGGAAAGCATCCGGGGCCTCCCCATTGCCATGATCCAGCGTGAACACTCTAATAGCTATCATCATCAGATCGTCTACCTCCTCCATGTGGATGGGGATGCTCACTGGAACTCCCACTGGGATTGGCCCCTCATCTTCAAGGGGAGTACCCGACGGCTAAAGAAGGTATGGATTACCCTCGGCGCCGTCAGTCCCTAGTCCTTCAGTTCCTCGATAGCATCAAGCAATAAGAGCAAATACTATGGTTCTAATAGGGTTGGCGTCCTTGACCACAATGCCAGCATGTCAGGACGTAGCCGGTCGTGAGAAAAAGTCAGCAGTGGTTGTCGCTCATTGTTGGTGACATAGAGCCACCTATGGTCCCAATCTAGGTCTGTAGCATAGTGGCAGTCAAGGCTCAGGTTGCACTCCTCCAATCCTGGACAAACTTCGATCAAGGCACCCCCCATCGGACAAAGACGGTGCCAAGAGCACACTGACAGAACCACCTAGAAAAGAATTCACCACAGATCATAATGGGCAGGTATTCCCAGGAAGCCCTCGCATAGCATAATAAAGACCGAGAGGTGGAGGATCCCCTCTGGGGTTAAGTTGTGGAGGCAGAGCCCGTAGTAGTAGAGCAACCACTTGAGTAAGGGGTGCACCAGTAGCCCAAACCCAAGAAGGTGGAAAGGGACAAAAGAGATGACCTCATTTTCCTTCGGCCTCGGCTCCACTTCACTTCTCACCGGGACTCTCCACCAGAGCTCCTCGGCCGCCTCTAGGATCACCCCCCTCTCTTGCAACTGGTCAAACTCAGGCTGGTCGATAGATGATCTCATCCACTCTGCCATGGTCCTGGCAGGAGGCGTCGGTGGCACAGTAGGGTGGAAGGCAAAAGCTTTGGGATGGAATCAGGAGCTCTGGAGAGAGAAGGCAGTAGGTATAACCTTTCCTCTCACGACCTTGTCTCTACTGCTATAGTTTGGGGGGCCATCGACCACCCCACGACCGAGATGTTTGCATGGGTGGGCAGCGGGGCTTCGCCCTGTCATGTCAATGCAACAGGCCTAGAGGCGACGTCAATGTAGGAGCACGCCGTTCATCAATTACACTATCCGGGTAGTCAAGATTTCAGACAAATGGACCAAGTGTGATCCTATGAAGTATAGACAATGTGGTCTAATCCAAGCAGTCATGACAGTTGAGGGGCAGATTAAGGACTTGCTTCAATTTCTCTTGGTTTGTAGAGGCATGCATCAAATTATAAAACTGAATTTTGAATAAAATTATCTTTGATGCATGGTTCTTGCAAGTTCAACAAATCTTATCAAATACACGAAAATAAGACGAGTTGGGTTCAACACAGATCAAAGCCACTCATGACTACTACTACTACTACTAATACAAATGTTGTGACCAAGTGCACTCCGTTGGCAATAGTGTTACTCATAGCTCTGTACTATATAGTGTCCGACGAGATCAAATGTGCCACATCCGGACTCTGGCTGCTCCATTTTGGCGGCTCGTTTCTTGACGTGTATTCCTCAAAAGGCGTGCTCCTCAAAGATCATGGAGATGTGGTCTTGCCTTATGTAGGGTTCATAAACCTAGGGTCCTTCATGGACCTTCTTCCCAGCAAAAGCTTGGCCCAGCAGACGATGTTGTGAATGACGCGCAACTCCTGGGCCGGCCCAAAAATCTAACGATAGGCCAAAAGGATGATCCACTCTCCGACCGGAGGGCCTGGCCAAAGAAGAGTGGCGATCACTTCCAACTCTGGCCCGCCTCTCCGACTGGAAGGCCTGGCCCAGGAGGAAACGGTGCTCGCTTCCGTCGCCTCTGACTTCGGCCCACCTCTCTGACTAGAAGGCCTGGCTGAGAAGGGATGACGCTCGCCTCTGACTCTGGCCCACCTCTCTAACCAAAAGGCCTAGCCAGCCCGCATCCAACTCTAGTGCTCGCTTCCGACTCCAGCCCGCCTCTCTGACCAGAGGGCCTGGCCAAGGAGGAACGATGCTCGCTTCTGTCGCTTCCAACTCCGGCCCGCTTCTTCGACCAGAAGGCCTAGCCAAGAAGGGGCGACGCTCACCTCTGACTCCAACTCACTTCTTCGATCAGGAGTACATCGAACCTCTGCTTACAGCTCTTCTCTAGCTAGAAGGCCAGAGCCGACTGGGGAACAACTGGCCAGGGACGCCCGCTCGGTGAAGACCTAGGAAACAGATAGAGCAGGTAAGGTAGGGTGCTCCAGTCAAACCGCAAATCAAGGGCCGTACACTGCGCACATTGCGTGAACCAGTATAAACCATGTGTCATTGAGTGCTAGGCCACCTCCGATCACAACATACGGCAAAACTATAAATATTTACGTGTTGGTCACTTTCTGCACCGATAGTTGGCGCCATCCGTGGGGAAGACGATGTACGTTCACGCTTTTGGTCATCGAATGGCCCACCTTTCCGCCATCTTCGGCATGGTGGGCTCAAGTGATATGACTCACTTCGGCTCGCTGGAGTTTCCTGCGCTCCCACCTATTGGGATGTGGGTTCCTCCCATCTTCGAGCTGTCCTAGGCCTTCCTCTTTGAAAGCGTGGACTTCGTCACTGACCGACTCGACGTGCTTCGCCTCCGTGAGGAGGCCCTTGTCCCAGCACCCGTCGGAGGAGGAGCGTCCTTCGATGGCTCGGAACCGCCCAGCGACCTCAACGATGAGGCGCCTGTGCTTCGCTCCGAGCCTATGCTAGGCTCAAACCCCGCTGTGAGTAACGTACATACTATTCTTTACTCGCTTTTTCATATTTTCTGCTGACTCTATGGAGGGACACCGTTGTCCCTACCACGACCACCATGTGACCTATTCCCCTATGGCCTCGCATCCCCCCCGGACACGTACACATGGGGGCTCCAAAGGATGCTGGCGCCGCCCCCTCTCACATCCAAATTCGTGGGGATGGCGAGCTATGCTCCCGCCTCTTTTCATGACCTCCTGGATGACAATGTTGAGAGCGATGACTCCAACATCGGTGATGTCATGGCACCTAGCAACCCTCTATCCTACGAGTGCGCTATGGCGGACACTCTGGGATAGCCACAGGTGGTGGTGGAGTCTCTTTAGACCCACACCCCTCTGGACACCCCACGTGGATGCCCTCGCATGTGCCTAGGAGCACAGTGAGGAGCTACCACAAATGCAGCAGAACCAGCAGCCACCTGTGTCGGTGTGCTCGGCACAGCACGCTGCACCCCGTGCATGAGACCCGACGAGCAGCGTCCAGGGTTGCGCCCGCCAGGTCTAGCGCAACATCATGGATGGGGGGAATGATCCCCCATAGTTCTCTCGAGCTGGCTAGAACATCACCGCTATGGCAATGCTTTTGCGCAGCCTTCTAGAGCCTAACGACCCTCAGGAGCAGGTGGTCCACTGAAACCTCCGGGCGCTGGTGGAAACCGCCGCCGTTCAACAAGTGGAGAGCTCCACATCGTGACACCGACTCACAGCCTCTCTCCCCACCAGGGGAGTCGGGACGCACCAAACAAATCGCTCCGTCCACTCGCCGCTACAACCACTGGGCGCCGAACCAGAGGCCACAGCTGCGCCATGACCTGACCCGGCGCCTGCTCTACTCCGGTCGCCTATGCGCGAACGCCTTGGGCCGAATCGAGATGCTCGTAGAGTCATCAACAACCGATGCCAGGCCTGATATGACAATGATGTCCATTAGGCGGCGGTGAGAGCAGGCAGCACGGGCTCCGACCGGACCATTGAAGGGATCGACGAGACACGCCCTAGGCATGGTCGCTGACCCGACGACCGGAGTCCTAGCCCGGATGGCCTGGGACCATCGGCCTTTGGCCAACGCATCCAAAGAGCACCGTTCCCACAGCGCTTCCGACCGCCTACCAACATCACCAAGTATACCGGGGAGACGAACCCCGCTATAAGGCTTGAAGACTTCTAGCTCGCCTGCCGAGCCGGGGGAGTGGATGATGACCACTTCATCATTTAGTACCTCCCCATCTACGTGGGGGAACATGTTCGAGAATGGCTCGAATTCCTCCGGCATGACAGCATCGGCGACTGGGCGGACCTTAAGAGGTTATTTGTCAGGAATTTCTATGGGACATATGTCTGCCCTGGAAACTCCTGGGACCTCAAGAGCTGCCAGCAGGAGCCCAATGAGTCCCTACGGGATTATATCCATAGGTTCTCGAATTAGTGCAACTCCCTTCCTAATGTTGTCGACGCGGACGTCATCAGCGCATTCCTCTCTGGGACAACCTATGAGTCCCTGGTCCATAAGCTTGGCTGCTTGAAGCCCCATACCACCCACGACCTGCTCGATGTCGCCATGAACCACGCCTCTGGCGAGGAGGCACTCAGAGCGGCCTTTAACGAAGGCCATGACAAGGGCAAGGGTAAGAGCGAGGATCAAGACAAGGGCCCCTCCACACAGAGGGCAAAAAGAACAAGAAGGATCGGCGCCAACTGGACAACTCCGCGTTGGTCGCCGTGGATGATTGCGCGGGCAAGTAGCCCCAGCAGGGCTAGCCTGGCCACTTCGACAAACTCATGGATAGTCCATGCACCAACCATGCCTACCGCGTCAAGCACCTCTACAAAGACTGTGAGCTCCTCAAGCGCTTCCTAAAATAGGCCAGCAGGTAGAAAGAAGGAAAGGGCAAGGAGGCATCATCCAAGAAAGGAGGCACCACAGACAAGGATGGGGATGAATTTCCTAACCCCGAGGAATGCATCATGATCTTCGGGGGACCCGATGCTATCTACTCCAAGCGCCAGCACAAAGTGCGCTACAGAGAGGCATGCGTTGCCAAGACGGCAGTCCCCACCTTCCTTCGCTGGTTGGAATCTCTGATCACCTTTGATCAGAGGGACCACCCTTCCCACGTCGCCTGACCAGGTCACTACCCGCTCATTATTGACCCCATCGTCCATAAGAAGTGCCTCACCAAGGTGCTGATGGACGGAGGCAGCGGCCTCAACATCCTCTACATCGACACCCTCAACGCCATCCGCATCCCCTGGTCGGAGCTCCGCCAAGTGAGATCTCCCTTCTATGGCATGACCCCGGGGACGCAGGCGTACCCGCTCGGGCAGATCGACCTACCCATCACATTTGGTGACCGAGCCAACCTCCGCTCGAAGGTACTTACCTTCGAGGTGGTGGACTTCCTAGGGTCTTACCATGCCATCTTGGGGCAGCCATGCTACGCCAAATTCATGGTGGTCCCCAACTACACCTACCTGAAGCTAAAGATGTCGGGACTGAACGACATCATCATTGTGGGTAGCACCTTTTTGCATGCCTACACGTGCGACCGCGAGCATTACGAGCTCGCCACGGCTGTCATCAACTCATCCGAGCTCCCATGGCACGGGGAGTTGTCAACCCTAGTCGTCTCGGACTGCAACAAAGCAACCTCCAAGACTACCTTCCGCCCACTCGAGGAAACTAAGGCGGTGGGGATTGACCCCACTGACCCTACCAAGATGGTGTGGAATGGGACCCAGCTCCTGGACAAATAGGAATGTGAGCTCGCCAACTTTCTACGCACCAATCGCGATGTCTTCGCATGGAAACCTTCCAACATGCCAGGCATACTACGGGAGGTCACCGAGCACGCACTATGCCTCATCTCAGGCTCGAAGCCCACCAAGCAATGCTTACATCGCTTTGACGATGAGAGGTGCAGGGCATATGTGAGGAGGTCACCAAACTCCTAGCAGCTAGATTCATCAGAGAGGTATACCACTTCGACTGGCTCGCTAATCCTGTTCTTGTTAAAAAGAAGACCAGGAAATGGAGAATGTGCGTTGATTATACTGGCCTCAACAAGGCATGTCCGAAGGACCATTTTCCTTTACCACGCATAGACCAGATAGTCGACTCCACCTCAGGATGCAAAATCCTCTCCTTTGTGGATGCCTACTCAGGCTATCACTAGATCATGATGAAAGAGTCCGACCAGCTCGCAACTTCATTCATCACCCCATATGGTTCGTACTATTACGTAACCATGCCATTTGGTCTGAAGATGCGGCCGAGACTTGTAATGTTCGAGTCCCTATGAAATGGACGACTCAAAGTTAAGATTATAGGAGAGCAGGATTGAAAGGGACATGAAATAAGGAGAGGAGAACATACCAGGTTGGACAGCTTCGAAGCGTGAAGAGGTCCGGGCTTCCCGTCGAGGGTCTCTTTGGCCCTCAGCTATAGCACCCGGTCGAGTTGGCTCTAGACTTCGTCCTTCGCCAACTCCTCCGATGATGCGTAGTCAGGGTCCGTCGAGATGGTGTACATCCACATCGGCCATGTCCTCTTTGCCAGCAGGGCGACCCAATGGCGGAAGAAGGTATGGAACACCTGTAGCCTGTCAAGGCCCTGTTGCACCAGCTTCTGGAGCTCCACCCCAATTACCTCTAGCTTGTTTTGTCAACTGGCGGGCCCCCACGACCAGCTCTCCCACCTCTCCGATCGCCTACCGGTGAACGACGGGAACAGGGCCTCCTCCGGGTTCCTGATGTAGAACCATTCCCCATGCCACCCCCGATTGGAGTTATAGGGGGTGTACAGGGGGTACGACCGGTTATAGAACTTCACCGCCGCGTAGCGCCGCGCATCGCCGACGGCCTGACCGGCCAGGCCACGTCGTGCCTGAGCTCGGCAATTGAAGCCCCAGCACTCCACCGAGAACCCCCCTATGCCACATTTTCCTTTGCTCCTCCGCTCGCCTGAAGCACAGCAGCAGAGCCGCAACGCCCTGCCATTGCTGTCGAGCAAGCTCTGCCGCACTCACGCCTGCTCACCGCTGCAAAAACGCGCACTACACCTTCACCATAGCTCCGCCGTGTTCGCCTCTACATCCTCCACCACTTAGCCGAGCCATTCGAGCTTAGGTAAGGTCACTGTGACCATTCCAGCTACCGCCGCCATGGCCGCGTCGGTGACCTCACCACGGCCACCCACCACCGAGACCTCTTCGTCCTCCTATCTCGGCTTGGACAGCTCCGTAGTGACCTCGTGGAGCTCATACCAAGCTCGGATGAGGCAGCAAGGGCTCGCCGTCGTTAGTACACCACGCCGGAGCTTTACCGTGCCGCCATCACCGACGACGAGCCACCTCCGATGAGCCTTGGGTCTTGACGGTAGCACCAATCGACTCACCGCATCACGTAGATCACGTAGGTGTCCTCGGTGTCGCCGGAGTTCTCGTCGTCGGCGAGCAAGACCACCGCCGCGCCATCGAACGCCGTCGTCCCCTGTTTTCTTTCGCTGACCTGTGGGGTCGTCTGACCTGAGGTCCCCGCTCGTCAGTGACCGTTGAGTAGAAGCTAGTTCAAATAATTCTAGTTTTAGTGCTGTTTTGTGAAATTTATATATCCAAATTGGTAGATCCAAATTGAGTACTTCCAATTTTGTTTGGATCATAGTGAAGTCTAGTATTTAGTAAAAATATGACATGAACACTTGTAGTGGAAAATTTGGATGAATTAAATTGAAACTTGAAATGTGTTTTTGAATGCATGCAAACTTGTTTAAATCATATCTTGAGTTTCTTTGATCCAAAAATTGTGAAATTTTGTGGGTAAGCTAGTATTGCTTTGTAGAAGCTCTGGTTAAAATTTGAGACATTGCATGTGTAGTTTTTTAGTTATAGATTTTCCTTTTATCATTGGTAGATACTTGTGTGAATTTTTGTAAAATATCTAGGAATCCTATGGCCATGAAACTTGGTAGGTAGTATCTTAGTACCTTAAGGATGCTAGGAAAAATATGAAATCTGTTGCTCGACACTTTTCACTAAGATTTCCTAATTATGCCATTTTCAGCCATTATGCCTTATCATTTTTGTGTAGGTTGTTATACTTACTCAAATAGTGTGAAATTTTTATGGTAGTCTACTGAGGGAATGTAGTGTCTACTGTAATTTTTGTAGATTTAATGGTGTAGTTTTCATATATGTCTACTATTTCCTCTAATTAATTAAATAAATTAAGAAAGGTATTAAAAGAAATGTTTTGGTGATGAACACCCTACTTTCTGGTGTTCTTGTGATATGAGTGATATGTGAGTAAAGTTGGTTTTGTCCAATTAAGTGTTTATATCATAAGTTAATACTTATTTGTTTGCATTATGTCCTTCTGGACAGATCTGGGGACTTTGGAAAGTTCCCCATGATATTTTGGTTTTTTGTGATTGTGTTGAATACAAAAGTTGTAGATAATTTATGTATCTAGCTCCTGTCAAAATTTGAGGGCATTTGGCCTAGTAGTTTAGAAACTATAGCTGTTTAAAGTTAGGTTCCGGTTTTGCTTACTCTCTGCCTTATGAGGACAGAGTTCTGTTGATTTATAAATTCGACTTGGTAAAGTGTTGAATCATGCTTTGAGGTCTAAAAATTAATTGTAGACAATTTCATAAGCTTTCTAGATTGTCTTGTTGCAAGTCATTTGGACTTATAAATCTCCAGTTATGGCTAGTTTACTGCACCGCTACATAGTCTTCATTTTGCTGAAATACAAATGGTTGAGTGTATGCTTGATGCAATGTTTCCGTTGATTGTTAGGGGTTAGCCTAACTTGAGAATATGCTTAGGTGCAGGTGCTAGGTCATTAACTGAAGATGAGCAATTATACATTAGGTTGTATAAACTTGGTAAGTAAAGTGATTTGAATAGGGCTTAAGTTGGATTATGCAAACTATAGCGAACATGTGCATTCCCCGAGCATCCCTGACATTCGTTCATGTGCATCCATGATATTTATCTTGCACATTCATGCAATAGGTGTGCCGGAGGGAGTGACGTTGCTGGAGTTTGAGGGAGCCAACCAAGAGGAGGAACCCGAGGTGCAGGCGACCGAAGAAGCAGCCGCCGAGGAGGAGTTGCCCGAGTGCCCTGACCACCAGCCTTCCTCGTTCCTGAAAGGCAAGCCCCGGAGCATATTAAGCCTCCCATGTTTTTACAAATACATTGAGTATCTTTTATTGTTGATGATGCATTAAATATAGGAATTGGTTGGAACCAATTGCTGCATTATATATCCTTCCTTGTCCAGATATCACACTGGAATCCTAATTAAGTTCAGGAACGGGTTAAATGCTTAGCCATGCTTAGTGCCGTAGAAGTCAGGTGATTTCCTATCACCTGAGAGCTTTAGGATGAGGTGGATCACGGTTGGCAATATTTGCTATCGTGGAAAAGAACCATGTGAATAATGAATTAAGACCGGGCGGGATCTTGTGTAGGTTTGAACATAGTGACTCCGTCTGAGTCGTTTAAGGACCGATACGCTGTACGTCCTCATGTCACGTTCAACGCAGCCTAAAACTTAGCTGGCCGGATAAGTCGTTCTGACCGCGAAGCCTAGTAGCTCGACTCAGGCCAGGGAAGCGAGCAGTGGCGGCATTCTGGTGGTAGTAAGGATGTGCAGAGAGCCATTGGCATAAGTCCAAGGCGGGTTAGAGTCCCGAACAATCTTAGCAGAGTGGTTCTCTGAGAATGTTGATCTGTTCGGACTCGCGACTCCTGAATCGTACCAAAGGTGACTTGTTTGCGACCCTGACGGGGGAAGCAGGGTTTGTGTTTAGGAATACCCCTCCAGCTGGATAGGAATCGATTCGAATCGCCGTCTCTCCCGGATAGTGAGAACTTGACTGAGCAGCGGCAACGTAGATTCAATTAATTTAACGATATGGTTAAATGGATGATGATGATAAGGTTGCCACAATGAATACCTGATATGGTTATTAATGTTTGCACCCTAATAAAATGATTGCTTAGTACAGGTGCTAATATAGTTGACAGGTTAATGGCTAAAAGTCACTGCTAGTCAGGCTAAGAGTTGATCATTATTACTTATGCTTTTCTGCAAAAAGAAAGTGTCAGCCAGATCCACTACATTAAGCTATGCATAATCCTTGGTGTCATTTATTTTGGTTTCCGTCGGGTAAGTCTAGCTGAGTACATTCTTGTACTCAGGGTTTATTCCCTCTTGTTGCAGATGACCTTCTATATCAGGGATTTTGTAAGTATTGTCTCCACCCGGCGGGTGACGAATACTAGATCATGGGCATGATCTCTGTTCTCTTATCTGAATGCTTTTGCGGGCTGTGATCAGCGAACCAGTATGTGTATTTGAACTCAGGTGTGTAAGTTAAACTATTTGCTTCCGCATGTTTTATGTAATAACGATGACTCTGTGATGATGTAATCTATTTGCAAACGTCTGCGAAATGTTGTAACGTACGATATGTTATGTTGAATTACTATGATCTTGGTTGTATGCAAGTTGGTTTGAAATCCTTCGAGATTTCAGTTGACTACCGGGTTTATATGGGCTCAAGTTCGAGAATTTGATCGTTTCGGCGATTGTTTTTGTACTTGTGCTCTTATAAATTGGTCGGTTCTGTGACATCTAGCATCAGAGCTAGATTCAACATTAAACATGTCTTACGGCTATTTAAACCAAAAGCTTTTGTTGTAAAAATGGTTTTCCAACTTATAGTTATATGTAAGTGTTCAAAAATCAAAAAAATTTATGGTATACTGGTGATCACATCCCTTATAGCCCACTTAAGGACTTCTAGGTGGCTTATATATAATTACTAACTTGGGGGAGTTGATTGTTTCTATTTCGTCGTCCATGCGGCGTGATATTGCATGGATGCCATTCGTTTGAATGGTAATGTATGGACCAATTGCCTCTACGCTAAGGTAACTGTGAATTGTGAGAGCATGACCATCCAACCGTCGGTCTAGGGGAGAGCTAGTTGTGGTTACTGGAGTGTTTACATGTTGCATACATGTATATATGAAGGTACTTAATTATGGGTACATTTGTCGGGTAGTTTGGATATCGAAGTATATATGTCGGGGGATGTATATATGGAGAGTATCTTAGTTACTGCTTGTGTAATTAGCATTATATCTTGTTGGGTTGGGCTGCAATGAAGTTTTCTGTAGGTACGCTAACAACGCACCGTGTAAATCGACTAGTTACCGCTAATTGAGAGAACGTATGTATGCCACCGTATATTCCGCTAAAGCTTAAATTTTCATAGGTTTGTGAGAACGTACGGAACGCGCATGCATCATATTCACTCATGTCATTCATATTGCATTACCCCCTCCCTTATAATTGCTTATCCCAAGTGTAAAGTGCAATCTCTCAGCAAAATAATCCTTTCATGTGAATTGCATCCCTTTTTGATACAGATGGCCGCGCCCGTGTTTCCTATTGGTAGCAGCACCTTTTTGGACCAGTTCGGTACTCCCACCTTGCTCTGGAGGGTGCTCAGTTCAGTTGGGTACCCGGGAGGCACCCAGCTACACGTGGAGGTAGGCGGTACCATTGGGAGATGTACCATGGTACGTCGTGACCTTCATCATGCCGCAAAACCCCACAAGACCGTTGTGGCATGGGTGGAGCATTGAGACTGATGGACGAAGCCCATGGGAAGCTGCTCAGGTTGCTGCCCTTGATGTGCTGATGGATATAGCATAGAGCTTCAGGGATGAGTTAGTGGGTGGACCTGCTTCATCCATTCCCCGAGTGTCTCCTACTGAGGCTGAGTGGACTCAGGACGTTGGTCAGGCCTTGGTTCGAGGCCGTGGCGAACGGGTGCAGAGCGACAACACTAGAATGAGTGCTATGATGGCAGTCTTGAAGCTTTGTTGAGTCAGGCAAAACACCCTTTCCAGTGTGCTTTATGAAGCCGGCAAGGCAATGGAAGCTCAGCATAAGTTCAGGTTGCGTGCCCGCAAGTATCGCCGTAAGGCGAATGCATGTGGGAGAGCTCAGCAAGAAGTTGATGAGATTCGTGGTATTGCAAATTATCGCTTGCAACAGTGGGGTCCAACCGCACGCGAGAGAGACGAGCTTCATAACCAGCTGATGAACCTCACTATTGAGAGAGATGAGGCTGCACAAGAGTTTGATCGTGTGACACGTCACCGGGATGCAGCTTTAGAGTTAGCAGAAGAAAGACGTCGGGGTTGGATTTTGGCCAACCACAACGCCTTTCAAAGGGAGCAAGCACTACAAGAACAGCTTGAAGAGCTTCAGGTTGAGCACCATCAACTGCACAACCGTCTGTTTCCTATTCCTCGCCCCATACCAAGGTATCCAAATGTGGGTGAACCTCAAGTGATTGAGGCCGATGAGGAAGAAGAGGACGTGCAGATGGTTGACAATGCAGCTGAGCCGGTAGATGAAGAAGAAGAGGAAGACCCAGAAGAAGTCCAAGGTGTCTCCGAAGTGGACAGCGATCACTTCGACGAGTAGTTCGTTAGCAAGTCTCGCTAGTTTAAGCTTTTGCAGTCATTGATGTAATGGACTTAAGTACGAAGACTGATGTTGGATGTACCTTTTTAATTCGAACTTGGCATGTAATGTACTTTAATTCGCTCCCTTCGGGATGCGTATCGTAATGGTTAAGTTTAAAACTTGTCATGTTGGAATGCACTGCGTATGGCGCTAGTAATCTACTTGATGATGTGGCGATTGGAGAATGAATTATTGCCTCTGTTTATTGTATGAAGTTTTCATTCTCGTCAGTAAATTCAGTTTGGCACAATTACATTGTTCCTCTCCAATGTGCTGACATCATCAATAATTACTGGTTGCGCATTGTGGAGATGCCTCGTACTCGTTCCGCCGGTAGCGGGTGATGATGATGATGATCTTCCACTGCCACCACCACCCACACCAACGGAATTGATAGCAATGCTTGCGGAAGGACAGTGCACTATGGCCGAGGCCCTCCATACGATTGCGAATCGGGATGGTCGTGGTCCTCACCAAGGACCGGAACCAAATCAATATAGTGATTTCAAGGATTTCCTTAACACGAAACCCCCAATCTTCAAGGAGGCTGAGGAGCCTCTACAAGCTGATGAGTGGTTGAATACTCTCGAGCAGAAGTTCCATATGCTCCGCTTGACTGAGGTGCTGAAGATTGAGTACGCATCTCACCAACTGCATGGGCCAGCTGGCATTTGGTGGAGTCATCATCGGTCCACTATGCCCGCTAATGCCCAAATCACTTGGGATCAGTTCAAGTCTACTTTCAGGGGAAATTACATTCCTCCTGGTCTCATGGCGATCAAGCATACAGAGTTCATGAAGCTGACCTAGAGGAACAAGAGCCTGAATGAATACCTGCAAGCTTTCAACAACCTTGCAAGGTATGCTACCGAGTTTGTGGACACCGATGCCAAGAAGATTGCTAGCTTCAAGCGGGGACTTAGCCCCAAACTGATGAAGACCATGGGAAATTGCAAGTGTGCTCATTTTAATGAGTTTGTGAGTGATGCTTTATCGCAAGAGAACAACAATGCTGTGTATGTGGCTTCGAAAAGTCGTAAGAGGGCCTATGAGGCGGGTGCCTCACAATCCAAGGATCCCGTCACACAGAGGGCTCCATTCCGTCCTCCAGCGTCAGCCGCTAAGTTTTGCCCATCGCAGAAGAAGAATCCCACCAAGACTGGGTTTCGCAAGGCATTTACAGTTTCTCTTCCCAAGGGCACTACCAGTCAGGGCAGTTCTTGGGCTCCTCCAAGCAACATGCTGTGCTGGAACTGCAACAAGACAGGCCACTGGGCAAGGGAATGCCCTTACCCTAAGAAGAATAACTACCAAGGTGGCCGTCGAGGCGGGTGAACCACACTAATATTATTGAGATTCCTTCAGAGAGGTAGTGATCTTTGGTAAGTTTCGATTGATCAACACCCAGCAGCTTGTACTATTTGATTCAAAAAGTGCTTCGCATTCCTTTATTAGTCCAACATTTGCATCCAAGTTTATGCAAAAAACATATATCTTTGTTGAGGGTGAGGGTTATTGTATTAGGGCTGCCGATGGTATTATCCCAACCAAGCTGGTAGTTGGGGATGTACAATTTGAGATTGAGGGGCGAAGTTATCAGGTTGATCTGGTAGTTTTACCGGGGCTAGGTATCGATGTGATATTGGGAATGAATTGGATGAGCAGTCACGGGGTGCTTATTGATACATCGACTAGAGTAGTCATGCTCAGAGATCCTAGTAATCAGGAAGGTTTTCTGGTGCAACTACCGAGGGACATCAATCTTTCTTGTGCGGCTAATGCAGTGCAAGCAAAGGCTATTGCAGATATCCCTGTAGTGTGCGACTTTCCAGATGTTTTTCCTGATGATTTGCCTGGATTACCCCTGGATCGAGAAGTGGAGTTCAAGATAGAGTTGCTTCCTGGTACAGCTCCCATCTCTAGAAGGCCATATAGAATGCCTCCCAATGAACTAGCCGAACTTAAGACCCAGTTGAATGAACTTCTAAAGAAAGGCCTTATCCATCCTAGTTCATCTCCGTGGGGGTGCCCAGCTATCTTTGTGAAGAAGAAGGATCAATCTCTACGCATGTGTGTAGATTATAGACCCTTGAATGCAGTTACAATCAAGAATAAGTACCCTCTGCCATGCATAGATATCTTATTTGATCAGTTGTCTAAAGCAAAAGTCTTTTCCAAGATTGATTTGAGATCTGGGTATCATCAAATCAAGATTCGGCCTGAGGATGTCCCAAAAACTGCATTCTCTACGAGATATGGTCTGTATGAGTACCTGGTTATGTCTTTTGGATTGACCAATGCCCCCACACATTTTATGTATCTGATGAATTCGGTGTTTATGCCCGAGTTGGACAAATTTGTGGTGGTATTTATAGATGATATCCTGGTCTATTCTGAGAATGAAGAAGATCATGTTGAACATTTGCGGGTGGTTCTCACTAGATTGCGGGAACACCAGCTGTAAGCAAAGTTCAGCAAATGTGAATTTTGGCTTTGCGAGGTACCTTTTCTTGGACACGTATTGTCGGATGGTGGAATTATGGTTGATCCCACTAAGGTGCAAGAAGTGTTGAACTGGAAGGCTCCAATCTCGGTGCACGAGGTTCGGAGTTTTCTAGGGTTGGTTGGCTATTATCATCGCTTCATCCCGGATTTCTCTAAAATAGCCAAGCCTATGACTCGGTTGCTACAAAAAGACATGAAGTTTGTCTGGACTCCTGAGTGTGATGCGGCTTTCCATACCCTGCGAACTCTTCTAACTTCGGCTCCGGTTTTGGCACAACCGGATATCAAGAAACCTTTTGATGTGTTCTATGATGCATTAGGTATTGGGCTAGGAGGTGTTCTTATGCAGGAAGGTAGAGTCATTGCTTATACCTCTCGCCAACTTCGAAAGCATGAAGTGAACTATCCAATGCATGACTTAGAACTCGATGTAGTTGTTCATGCTTTGAAGGCCTGGAGACATTATTTACTTGGCAATGTGTGCAACATCTACACTGATCATAAAAGTCTCAAGTACATCTTCACTCAACCTGAGTTGAACATGCGTCAGAGAAGATGGCTCGAGTTGATCAAGGATTATAACCTCCAAGTGCACTATCACCCTGGCAAGGCAAACGTCGTAGCGGATGCCTTAAGCAGGAAGTCTCATTGCCACTCATTGATTGAGAGTGATGTCCAATTGTTGAAGCTCCTTCATCCTGCAGTCCTTCACAACATCACTGTCAGTTGTACTCTACAGAGTCGAATTATCGAGCTACAGAAGACAGATGCAGGTGTGTTTCACATCAAGCGTAAGATGAAAGAGCAAGAAACCAAACATTTTCGAGTAGATGAGGAAGGCGTGTTATGGTTCAAGGATAGGTTGGTAGTTTCGAAGGATAGAGAGCTTAGAAATCAAATTATATTCGAAGCTCATTCCTCTAAATTATCTATTCATCCTGGTAGTAGCAAAATGTATCATGATTTGAAGCCTCGATTTTGGTGGACCAAAATGAAGAAAGAGATAGCCGCTTATGTGGTTAGGTGTGACACTTTTTGTCGAGTCAAGGCTGTGCACATGAAAGCTGGATTACTTCAGCCACTCTCTATCCCAGGTTGGAAATGGGAGGAGATAAGTATGGATTTTATTGTTGGACTCCCTACTACTCAAAGGAACTTTAACTCTATTTGGGTGATTGTAGACCGTTTGACCAAGTCAGCACACTTCATTCCTGTCCGCATAGACTTTCGTCCAACCGACTATGCGGAGTTGTACTTCAATCAGATAGTCCGACTTCATAGTATTCCTCATACTATTGTCTCGGATAGAGGACCACAGTTCACTACTCACTTTTGGGAGCACTTACATGGATTATTAGGAACTAAGCTACTAAGAAGTTTTGCTTATCATCCGCAAACCAATGGGCAAACTAAGCGAGTGAATCAAATCTTAGAAGATATGTTGAGAGCATGTGTCATCTCGGCTAAGGGCTCATGGGAAAAATGGTTGCCCCTAGCTGAATTCTCATACAATAAAAGTTATCAAGAGAGTATCAAGATGGCACCGTTTGAAGCTTTGTATGGCCGGAAGTGTAGAACCCCGTTGAACTAGGTAGAAGCCGGTGAAAGGAGATATTATGGAATTGATTTTGTTCAAGAAGTCGAAGAACAAGTCCATACTATCCAAACTCACATGGCCGCAGCTCAAGCTAGGCAGAAAAGTTATGCTGATCGACGTAGAAAACCTATTGAGTTCGAAGTTGGAGACTTCATTTATCTGAAAGTCTCACCTATGAAGAGTGTCCAACGCTTTGGTGTGAAGCAAAAGCTTGTGCCGAGATATGTTGGCCTGTTTGAAATCATTGGACAAAGTGGTAAGGTGGCGTACAAGATTCAATTACCTCCAGAGATGAGTGTTATCTTCAATGTCTTTCATGTATCCCAATTGAAGAAATGTCTTCGCGTCCCTGAAGAGAGAGTTCCATTGGGGGATATTGAGTTAAAATCTGATTTGACCTTTGAAGAAAAGCCGGTCCAAGTGATTGACACTCGTGAGCGAGTGACTCGGAGTCGAGTGGTCAAGTTTTACAAAGTCATGTGGAGTAACCAGGATAGTGAACGCGATGCAACGTGGGAAAGAGAAGATTATTTGAGGGATGGTTATAAGGAATTCTATCAACAATGGTACGCTTTTCAAATCTCAGGACGAGATTTTTATAAGGGGGGAGGGCTGTAACACCCTAGGTGTTTGGCTTCCACATTTGCACTTGCATTTCATAAACATGAGCATCATTCATCCATTCATGAGCTTATATTGCATGAAACATGCTTGTGAAACATTGCAACAAATTGTTATATTTCATGTGTGTTTGTTTTATGAAAAGAATAGTGTGCAACACTCAAGTGCAACATGTGTAATTCACTTTAGTGAAACATGGTTAGTAGTACTATGCAACACACTCATGAAACATATGAAACATGGCCTTGAAACAACTTAGTTATACTAGAATGTCATTAGGAACAAGGTTCGTGTTGATCATTTTGCCTAATTAGGTTTCCAACTCATGGTTTGACCAATTTGGACCCCTAGAGCTCCTGAGTTTGACTGTTTAAAAAGTGTAGCTTAGAGTGTTTGCATGTCTAAGCAACCTAAAGCAAAGTTGTAGAAAATTATATAAGGAACAAAAGTTATTTTATGACCATCTCATGAAATGTGCAGAACATGCTCAAAAATGGCCCACAAGTCAGTTTTGAGGGCTATTTGGAAACTCAGAAAAATTCTAAGTCAAAAACCAGTTTTCAGTTTCATTGGCTCGACATTGAGGATGATTTTACTCATGATTCTTTGGGAATTAGGTCTTGGTCTTTTAATAGGAATTGTAGACTATATGTAGGGCTACAACTTTCATGTATATTGTTTTCACTGATTCTTCATGGTTTAGGATATCAAGCACTGTAAAGTGACGCTGTCAGGCTGATCGTTTTCACTGAATCGATGCTACAGTAGTTCGACTGGTTACAGAACTTCACCGCCGCGTGGCGCCACGCGTCGCTGATGGCCTGACCGGCCAGGCCACGTCGAGCCTGAGCTCAGCAATTGAAGCCCCAGCACGCCACCGAGAGCCCCCCTGTGCCACATTTTCCTTTGCTCCTCCGCTCGCCCGAAGCACAACAGCAGAGCCGCAACGCCCCGCCATTGCTGTCGAGCAAGCTCCACCGCACTCGCGCCTGCTCACCGCTGCAAAAACGCGCACTACACCTTCACCGTAGCTCTGTCGTGTTCGCCTCTATGTCCTCCACCACTTAGCCGAGCCATTCGAGCTTAGGTAAGGTCGCTGTGACCATTCCAGCTACCGCCGCCATGGCCGCGCCGGTGACCTCACCGCGGCCACCCACCACCGAGACCTCCTCGTCCTCCTATCTCGGCTTGGACAGCTCCGTAGTGACCTTGTGGAGCTCATACCGAGCTCGGATGAGGTAGCAAGGGCTCGCCGTCGTTAGTACACCGCGCCGGAGCTTTGCCGTGCCGCCATCACCGGCGACGAGCCACCTCCGATGAGCCTTGGGTCTTGACGGTAGCACCAATCGACTCACCGCATCACGTAGATCACGTAGGTGTCCTCGGTGTCGCCGGAGTTCTCGCCGTCGGCGAGCAAGACCACCGCCGCGCCATCGAACGCCGCCGTCCCCTGTTTTCTTTCGCTGACCTGTGGGGTCATCTGACCCGAGGGCCCCGCTCGTCAGTGACCGTTGAGTAGAAGCTAGTTCAAATAATTCTAGTTTTAGTGCTGCTTTGTGAAATTTATATCTCCAAATTGGTAGATCCAAATTAAGTACTTCCAATTTTGTTAGGATCATAGTGAAGTCTAGTATTTAGTAAAAATATGACATGAACACTTGTAGTGGAAAATTTGGATGAATTAAATTGAAACTTGAAATGTGTTTTTGAATGCATGCAAACTTGTTTAAATCATATCTTGAGTTTCTTTTATCCAAAAATTGTGAAATTTTGTGGGTAAGCTAGTATTGCTTAGTAGAAGCTCTGGTTAAAATTTGAGACATTGCATGTGTAGTTTTTGAGTTATAGATTTTCCTTTTATCATTGGTAGATACTTGTGTGAATTTTTGTAAAATATCTAGGAATCCTATGGCCATGAAACTTGGTAGGTAGTATCTTAGTACCTTAAGGATGCTAGGAAAAATATGAAATCTGTTGCTTGACACTTTTCACTAAGATTTCCTAATTATGCCATTTTCAGCCATTATGCCTTATCATTTTTGTGTAGGTTGTTATACTTACTCAAATGGTGTGAAATTTTTATGGTAGTCTACTTAGGGAATGTAGTGTCTACTGTAATTTTTGTAGATTTAATGGTGTAGTTTTCATATATGTCTACTATTTCCTCTAATTAATTAAATAAATTAAAAAAGGTATTAAAAGAAATGTTTTGGTGATGAACACCCTACTTTCTGGTGTTCTTGTGATATGAGTGATATGTGAGTAAAGTTGGTTTTGTCCAATTAAGTGTTTATATCATAAGTTAATACTTATTTGTTTGCATTATGTCCTTCTGGACAGATCTGGGGACTTTGGAAAGTTCCCCATGATATTTTGGTTTTTTGTGATTGTGTTGAATACAAAAGTTGTAGATAATTTATGTATCTAGCTCCTGTCAAAATTTGAGGGCATTTGGCCTAGTAGTTTAGAAACTATAGCTGTTTAAAGTTAGGTTCCGGTTTTGCTTACTCTCTGCCTTATGAGGACAGAGTTCTGTTGATTTATAAATTCGACTTGGTAATGTGTTGAATCATGCTTTGAGGTATAAAAATGAATTGTAGACAATTTCATAAGCTTTCCAGATTGTCTTGTTGCAAGTCATTTGGACTTATAAATCTCCAGTTATGGCTAGTTTACTGCACCGCTACATAGTCTTCATTTTGCTGAAATACAAATGGTTGAGTGTATGCTTGATGCAATGTTTCCGTTGATTGTTAGGGGTTAGCCTAACTTGAGAATATGCTTAGGTGCAGGTGCTAGGTCATTAACTGAAGATGAGCAATTATACATTAGGTTGTATAAACTTGGTAAGTAAAGTGATTTGAATAGGGCTTAAGTTGGATTATGCAAACTATAGCGAACATGTGCATTCCCCGAGCATCCCTGACATTCGTTCATGTGCATCCATGATATTTATCTTGCGCATTCATGCAATAGGTGTGCCGGAGGGAGTGACGTTGCTGGAGTTTGAGGGAGCCAACCAGGAGGAGGAACCCGAGGTGCAGGCGACCGAAGAAGCAGCCGCCGAGGAGGAGTTGCCCGAGTGCCCTGACCACCAGCCTTCCTCGTTCCTGAAAGGCAAGCCCTGGAGCATATTAAGCCTCCCATGTTTTTACAAATACATTGAGTATCTTTTATTGTTGATGATGCATTAAGTATAGGAATTGGTTGGAACCAATTGCTGCATTATATATCCATCCTTGTCCAGATATCGCACTGGAATCCTAATTAAGTTCAGGAACGGGTTAAATGCTTAGCCATGCTTAGTGCCATAGAAGTCAGGTGATTTCCTGTCACCTGCGAGCTTTAGGATGAGGTGGATCACGGTTGGCTATATTTGCTATCGTGGAAAAGAACCATGTGAATAATGAATTAAGACCGGGCGGGGTCTAGTATAGGTTTGAACATAGTGACTCCGTCTGAGTCGTTTGAGGACCGATACGCTGTACGTCCTCATGTCATGTTGAACGCAACCTAACACTTAGCTGACCGGATAAGTCGTTCCGACCGCGAAGCCTAGTAGCTCAACTCAGGCTGGGGATGCGAGCAGTGGTGGCATTCTGGAGGTAGTAAGGATGTGCGGAGAGCCATTGGCATAAGTCTAAGGCGGGTTAGAGTCCCGAACAACCTTGGCAGAGTGGTTCTCTGAGAATGTCGATCTGTTCAGACTCGCGACTCCTGAATCGTACCAAAGGTGACTTGTTTGCGACCCTGATGGGGGAAGCAGGGTTTGTGTTTAGGAATACCCCTCCAGCTGGATAGGAATCGATTCGAATCGCCGTCTCTCCCGGATAGTGAGAACTTGACTGAGCAGCGGCAACGTAGATTCAATTAATTTAACGATATGGTTAAATGGATGATGATGATAAGGTTGCCACAATGAATACCTGATATGGTTATTAATGTTTGCACCCTAATAAAATGATTCTTTAGTACAGGTGCTAATATAGTTGACAGGTTAATGGCTAAAAGTCACTGCTAGTCAGGCTAAGAGTTGATCATTATTACTTATGCTTTTCTGTAAAAAGAAAGTGTCAGCTAGATCCACTATATTAAGCTATGCATAATCCTTGGTGTCATTTATTTTGGTTTCCGTCGGGTAAGTCTAGCTGAGTACATTCTTGTACTCAGGGTTTATTCCCTCTTGTTGCTGATGACCTTCTATATCAGGGATTCTGTAAGTATTGTCTCCACCCGGCGGGTGACGAAGACTAGATCATGGGCATGATCTCTGTTATCTTATCTAAATGCTTTTGCGGGCTGTGATCAGCGAACCAGTATGTGTATTTGAACTCGGGTGTGTAAGTTAAACTATTTGCTTCCGCATGTTTTATGTAATAACGATGACTCTATGATGATGTAATCTATTTGCGAACGTCTGCAAAATGTTGTAACGTACGATATGTTATGTTGAATTACTGTGATCTTGGTTGTATGCAAGTTGGTTTGAAATCCTTCGAGATTTCAGTTGACTACCGGGTTTATATGGGCTCAAGTTCGAGAATTTGATCGTTTTGGCGATTGTTTTTGTACTTGTGCTCTTATAAATTGGTCGGTTCTGTGACACAACAGACAATGTTGCGAACGACGCGCAACTCCAGGGCCAGCACAAAAACCTAACGATAGGCCAGAAGGACGATCCAGTCTTCGACCGGAGGGCCTGGCCAAAGAAGAGCGGCGCTCACTTCCGACTCCGGCCTGCCTCTTCAACCAGAAGGCCTGGCCCAGGAGGAAACGATGCTCGCTTCTATCGCCTCTGACTCTGGCCCACCTCTCCGACCGGAAGGCCTAGCTGAGAAGGGATGATGCTCGCCTCTGACTCCAGCCTGCCTCTCCGACCAGAAGTCTTGGCCAGCCCGCCTCTGACTCCGGCGCTCGCTTTTGACTCTAGCACTCACTTCTGACTCCAGCCCACCTCTCTGGCCGAAGGGCCTAGCCAAGGAGGAATGGCGCTTGCTTCTGTCGCTTCTGACTCTGGCCCACTTCTCTGACCGAAAGGCCTGGTCAAGAAGGGGCAACGCTCGCCTCCGACTCCGACTCGCTTCTCCGACCAGGAGTACATCAAACCTCCGCTTAAAGCTGTTCTCCAGCCGGAAGGCCAGAGCCGACTGGGGAACAACTGACCGGGGATGCCCGCTCGGTGAAGACCCAGGAAATGGACAGACCAGGTAAGGCAGGGCACTCTAGTCAAACCGCAAATCAAGGGCCGTACCCTGCGCACCTATAGGATAATATTGTCAGGCCATGTTAGAAGGATGCACAGCAACCTTCTAGACATGTCAGAACATGTACAATGTTGTGGGCGCCAACATTTAACCTACAGTATGGTAGGCGCTGACATCTGCCATACCAGAAGAAGACGGTGGAACCAACCACATGCATCCAAACAACAACAGTGTTATGGGCGCCGACAAATCGCCTTGTACCCGACGGCGTGGGCAACAAGATTAGGTAGCATACACACAGTCTTTCTCTCACACTCTCTCTTGTAAGGCCATCCCCTTCATCTATAAAAGGGGATGCGCTCTCTCTAAAGGACGGACGATTCGACCACCAGGATCGATTCACGAACGATTCGAATGTTTCCAACGGAGCACACGCTAAAATACTTAGCGCACGTGGGATCTCCCATCTCTCTCGGCCCCTTTGGTCCAGAGTTTGACTGGACCTCTTGCACCCCCCATCTTACTCCCTCTCGTTTGTAACTCCACTGCAAACTTCAAGCACCTAGGCTCAGGAATAAAGTCACCGACCGACTCAAACTGGACATAGGGCACGTTGCCTGAACCAGTATAAACCCTATGTCATTAAGTGCTAGGCCACCTCCGATCACAACATATGGCAAAACTACAAATATTTACGTGTTGGTCACTTTCTGCACCGACACCTTACCTCCCGCTATCGCCCGACATCTGCTAGAACACCATCGGCCGTGCGCGTCCCCTGCTATAAAAATAGATGAAAAATAGGGGAGTCAGTATAGTTACCTTGTAACCTTGTGAACTCACCTTTCCTGCTCGCCGCCTCCTCCCTAGCACCTCATTCTTCAAGCTTGAACCATGGCGGCAGAGAAGCATCAAAGGGAGGAGATTATGGTGCAGGACCTAGACGTGACCAGGCAGGCTGCTGACGGTAGTTAACAACCAATTTAAACCATCAATTAAACAAGCATAAGGGCATAAATATAATCACCAATGAAGGTTTAGGGGTTTAAACTAATAAATTCTATAAGTTTTGGTGAATCTATGTTTCCAGCAGGGTTTAATCAGAAAACCGGCAAGGAGGACCTAATCATCAAAGGAAAATACGGAGTTTCACCGCGGTACCTACATGGGAAGACTCTAGAAGGGTCCAGAAGCCACGTCACCAAAGTGGAGGGCCACGCCCTGATAGGTGGGGCTGCCTGGCCTACAGGTGGGGTCGCCCGGTCCCCCCTAGGCCCACCTGTCAGCCCGCTTCGTATGTCGGTCTTCCACCGCCTTTGAGGATGCATCTAGGCCGTTGCTTAAGTCGGTTTGATACAAGGGCTCACGTTGGACCCTCAGGGATATATAATCCAGCCCCTGCCTCCCCCCAGGCATCAGACGTCATCAAGTCATTTGAGAAGATAGAAACCCTAATCTCCTTAGAGTTCCTCCTCCTCCGTAGCATAGCTAGTTAGGATAGATCTAGAGGGAGGCAAGTAGGACTTCGCTTGGATTCCCGATATTGTCAAGAGCGTGGTTTGGTATAAACTTTGTACCCCTCTCTCTTTTGTTTCACCATTATTTTTATATGCTAGTTACAGTTGTTATGACAATCTCAATGTTCATCTTATTCATGTTCTTTATTATAATGTTCAACGTCTACTTTGATTATATAGTTAGTATAGCTAGTTTATCATTGTGTTTATGCATAAGTTCGTATAGCACTCACTCTGATGTACACGGGGTGGGTGGTCGACATTGTGTAAGCGTGGTGCTTATACGTTGTTTACCTATGGATACACCCTATATTTTGGGTCATGTGGTAGATCGTGGATGTGACACTCCCGTTGAGTCCTTTGTAGTCCACTCCCCGAATATAGGTGCACGTAGGGTCCGATTATGAAGGTAGAACGAGCTCTGCCCTCAATCTTCCTTAGTAATATCCCTTAGGTGTAGATATGATGATGATGTTAGCTATGATTACTAGGTGCAATTGCACTAATCAAATGTATGCTTTGACTTGTAATTAAGAATGACCTAGAAATTATTCCTCTAATATTCTACCTTACCATGCTAATGCTATAGAAAGGAGTGCTCTGAGTGATTTATCATTATTATTACTTATTATATACATAACTTATCCTATGACTTATCCCTGTTATGAGTAGAACATTGGTTATGGTTTATTTCTCCTTCAATAGTATCAGTTATCAATACATATCTATGCTAGGCCTTCCCAGTGGTAAAAATATAAATAACGATACCTAGAATACTCTCCGGTAAAATGCTACAATGGTATATTATCTGTATGCTTGCTAATACTTTTGGTTCATAGATTTATATATATTCTCTCTAGTCACATAATTAATAAAGAACTGCTTAGTGTTATTCTAGTAGTAATACTATGTAGTACCAACAAATATCTCTGCATCAACACTAGGGATGACAACCTAGTAAAGTTAGGGATATAGGTTTATGATAGGTGGCTAAGTAGTTCAAACAAGTGACACGTTAAGAAATACCAACAAGCATTTTTGGCGCCATTGCTGGGGAAGGTAACTAGCAAAGGAAGTATTGATAAACTTATACTTATTGATGTGATCGAAGAAACCATTGACCTCTGCTCAAACAGGCTTACCCTTGTTTTGTCTACTTGTGTATCTTATGCAGGGTAATGTATGACCAGTTTTGACCTTTCGACAAACTACGTTGAAGATCCAGAAGCATTAATTAGGAAGACCTGAGCTAAACTCAAGAAAGTCTCAGCGTTAAAGTCGGAAGACAACCATATAAGGCGAAGCTTAACACCAGAATTCGAAGCCATGGCTAATAGGACTCTTTGTGAATTCTTTGCTCCAACTATGGCCAACATCCATACTAGACCGGCAGTCAATGTCGGAGATAATGGATTCGAGCTTAAGCCAGCTCTCATCAATATGGTGCAAGCAAACTAGTTTTGTGGAAAGGCACATGAAGATGCGAGTGCACATCTCCAATACTTCCTGGAGATCTACAGCACCTTCACCATCAAAAGAGGAACCCAGAATGCCATACTACTTCGCCTTTTCCCATTCTCACTCTTGGAAAAGGCAAAGCAATGGTTCTACGCCAATAAAGATAGAAACACTACATGGGATAATTGCTCTACTACCTTTCTAGCAAAGTTCTTTCCCACAGGCAAGACCAATGCTCTACGTGGGAGAATCTCAAGCTTTCGGCAACAACATGATGAATCTGTCCCTGAGGCATGGGAACACTTTCAAGATTATATTGCGGAATGTCCTCATCATGGGATAGAGAATTGGCTACTTATGCAGACTTTCTATCACGGGCTGACCAATAGTACCCATGAGACTATGGATGCTGCTGCTGGAGGTGCATTTTCTCCTAGCTGCAACAGCTGTTGTGGAGAAGATGGCCTCCAACCAAGGTTGGAATGAAGAACGTCTTTAGACCCACAAGAGAGGTGGAGGTATGTATCAACTCAAGGAAATAGACATGTTGTCTGCCAAGATGAATCTGCTGATGAAGAAGCTTGAAGATTGAGCCAATGAGAAGCAAGAAGTCAAGCACATTCATGATTCTCACATGACATGTGAAGTGTGTGGAAGCACTGGGCATTCAGGGAATAACTGTCCTGACATCCATGAGGATGTGAATTTTATCAACAACAATTACTCTCATCCTCAGCAAAATCAAGGATGGAACCAGCAACAGAGGCCGAACAACCAAGGTAACTATCAAGGTAATAATTTTAATAATTTCAATCAACCACCCTTGAGAGAATTAATTGCTTGTCAATCCAAAATTATGGAGGGATTATCTAAAAAGGTAGCTTCCAATGATAAAATTCTAGAGAACATAAATAATAGAATGGATAGCTTTGCTTCTGCCATTAAGAACCAGCATAGCTTTAATAAAATGATAGAATCACAAATAGCTCAACTGGCGGCTGCTGTTCCTCCGTCCGATAAAGGTAAGATTCCGGGGCAACCGGAAGATTTAGAAACTGTAAATCTTGTCGATATTCACAATGCAGCTTACTACTACATGGAGTCATCGATGGGAAGGTGGATAGATTATACCTTGCCTAAGAAGAAGAGCGATCCAGGAAGACCTGCCATCCCCATCGCCATTGGACCTCACAGTTTTCAAGAAGCTGTCTGTGACTTTGGAGCAAGTGTCAACATCATGCCTAAGTTAATATATGATCAAATTAATGGAGATACTTTGTTATACACAAATATGCGTTTGCAGCTTGGAAATAGGTGGAGATGTAAGGACACCCATTATTTTGGGCCGACCTTTCCAAAGCACTGCAAAAGTCATCATCTACATGGATAGTGCCAAGATCTGTTTCACGATCAAGATAAAAAGGAGAAGTTTTCTTTCAAGAATCGCATCTTGCAATCTCCTAGTCATCCACAAAAGGCATACCTACCCGAAGAGACAATAGTGACCAAGAAGAAGAACAACCAAAGAAGGAGGAAGAACAAAGACAGGCAACCACATGAAGAGATAGTCAACATGATCAACACACTCCGATCAGAGTACGATCACCTCCTCGCTTCACCATTCCTTGCTAAGAAGGATGATCTAGGCGTACCAATGATCGAGTGTACCATTGGGCAAAGAATATTCCACAAGACCTTCTGTGACATTGGATCGGGGGTCAACATAATGTCCAAGGTAACATATGAATATTTATTTGATAACAAACCCTTGTACCCTACATATATGCAGTTACAGATGGCGGACCAATCAATCCAATTCCTGGAAGGAATAGCAAAGGACGTTATGGTAAGAATACATGATCACTATGCCCCTACCGACTTCATGGTTCTGGACATGGGTGAAGAAGAAGATGACACACCCATCATTCTTGGAAGACCGTTCCTCAACACCACCAACGCGATCATCTACGTCGGATCAGGACAAATTCACTTCCAATTCCCTAGAGAAAAGGTACGATGTTATTTTAATAGTTACACTACTTATGAGCAGCCAAAAAAGTCCCGCTCTAGGAGGAGATGTCGATCATCCCAAAACCAAAAGAATCAATCTCCAAAGAATGAATGGGAGGAAGATAAGGAACCTGAAGGAGTTGTAAAAGATGAACCCGCTCTACCAAAGTCAAGTCCACAGACCAAGCAGGTGTGGAAGAAGAAGGTAACATCGTCACTAGAGTCACAAGAGGCGCAATCATCAGAGTCTCCATCGCTAGGACCAGATGATGCACCCGTAAAGTAAAGTACTCTTCTCCAGCCAAGTCATGTCCGAAGGACTTAAAATCCGAACCCTGGACGTGAGGTAACATCGATAGTTATCCATATTTACTTTTAGCATTGCATGAATTATTTTTCACTTTAGCATATTTACTTTTCTACATTAGCATTGCATTTAGAAAAGAAAAATAAAAAAGTTTCATTATTGCATTACAACATTGCATCAAAAAAATCCTAAGCCCCATGTGAATAAATCTACGGTGTGTAAACACCCACGAGAATATTCACTGCGGTGGTATAAAAATAAACATGCATACATATTTCTTTCTGTATTATATAAATAAGAAAATCCAAAAATATTTTAGTAGACATCCTGCTAGAACTTTGGCAATTAGGAAATCTATCTAAACCTTCAAGGACAACAAATCTCTGAATGGCTGACAGCTAACCCCTTATCTTAATCTGTGCCACAAGTTTTTGGTGTTCTTGTTGGAGTATTTTGTAGGATGATCAAGAGTAAAATCATCCATCCGAAGTATATTTTCCCGAACCGTTGCTACACCCGCTATATGAGGAAAACAACTTCTGGAAGGATGAGAGAGATTTTAAGAAAGACCACGACAACATCTAGCTTGGGAGAGGAGCATCCCCCATGTACCTAGCTAAGTATTTCTTTCCCTTTTTAGTTTTACTATCTTTGAGTTTTCTATATATTTGCTAAAGTCACAAAAATGCATAACAAACAACAACAAAATAAAAGTTTATCTTAGCTATATATATATAATAGTAAGGTGTGATCTTAAAAATGAAAACAAAATAAAAGTATGTGTCTAGTTTTCTATTTTTTAAGAGTTAAATAAAAGGACTCTAAGGATAATCTCTTGTAATGGAAATGATGACTAGTTGCTCTATCGTGATATATTTCAAGTACCTAGTTTTCAGCCTTGAATTTTTTTGAGTTTTGATACGACTGTTTTGATATAAGAATTTACTCTGAACTTGAAACTCGTGGATAGCATAGGCTTGAGCTAAGTCTAGGTAATTGACAAATATGATATGAGAAGGTCTGAGCTGTTGTTTATCTTGTTCCAAGTGACACCAAAGTTCTAGAGATTTATCTTTTAAAAACACAAAAATGCTACATGATGAGTTCCTTGTATGATAAAGTTTGAATTCCTACCAGAGCCATATATGATTTTAGGCTAGAAAAAGTTTCACATATATGTTGCTTACTTTTGCATTTAGTTTTGTCAAGCTTTGTTTACCCTTATTAGACATTTGTCATGCTCTTAAAATCAAGATCACGTACACACCACCCACATATACACTACTCCTACACTAGGGGTTGGCGCAGAAACATGTCTTCCATCTAGATCCATCCAAAAATATTTTACTCCTACACTGGGAGTGGATATAAAAACATGGTTGATAGGTTTTTCATCCACCAAATAAATGCTCCAAGTTCTTGTTGCTATCTCTCAAAAAAAATTGTTGCAGAAAAGAAACATAGGGCTATGCAGAAGTTATTCATAAAAAAAGAAAAAAAAGAGAGATGAAAAAATGGACAAGTGTCCGAGATATTAAAAACAATGGGTACTCAAATGCTCGCCTGAAAAAAAAGATAAATAAGATAGCCCATGTTTTCTTGCAAAGTTGTTTCCAAGTTTTAAAAGAGAGATATGTTTTCAAGGAACATAATAGAATTAGGTTAGCCACCATATACATCCATACACATGCACATCTTGATTTTATTGTATGACTCAACTCTCTTTAGATCCGAGGTTTGACTTTACAATATATGTATTGCAAGTATGTTTTTTTATGCTTTCTCCACTCCTATGAGTTCCACATAAGCCTTAGATGTAGAAAGAGAAAGGCATAACTTCACTATTGTCTTGATGAGGATCCATAAATATCACATATATTGAGAGACTTAAGAGTGTCATACAATAGGAAGCTCTGAGTTTTATTTTGAAAATCTATAAAAACTCCAGAGTAATGGTTGAACAAAGAACTTAAGATATAGTGCTTAACTTGATCATTCTGACTTTCAATTACTCAAGACCCAAGTGAAGGCTGAGAAGCCCCATGGTTGATCGGTTTATTCTAATCTGAAGGAAAATTCTTGTTTGAACGCATGTGTATTTTTTAGGAGTTGCTTCAATGTTTTCAAAATCCTTAAACCCCAGATTTAGTTACTAAGTTTAGTTTTGCTAAGGGACTAGCAAAAGGTAAGCTTGGGGGAGTTGTTGACGGTAGTTAACAACCAATTTAAATTGTCAATTAAACATGCATAAGGGCATAAATATAATCACCAATGAAGATTTAGGGGTTTAAACTAATAAATTCCACAAGTTTTGGTGAATCTGTGTTTTCAGCAGGGTTTAATCAAAAAACCACCAAGAAGGACCTAATCGTCAAAGGAAAATACGGAGTTCCACCGCGGTACCTACATGGAAAGACTCTAGAAGGGTCCAGAAGCCACGTCACCGAAGCGGAGGGCCACCCCTGACAGGTGGGGTCGCCTGGCCCCGAGGGGGGGCCACCTGGCCCCCCTTAGGCCCACCTATCAGCTAGCTTCGTATGTTGGTCTCCTACCGCCTTTGAGGATGCATCTAGGCCATTGCTTAAGTCGGCTTGATCCAATGGCTCATGTTGGACCCTCAGGGCTATATAATCCAGCCCCTGCCCCTCAGGCATCAGAAAGTCATCAAGTTATTTGAGAAGACAGAAACCCTAATCTCCTCAGATCTCCTACGTAGCATAGCTAGTTAGGATAGATCTAGAGGGAGACAAGCAGGACTTCCCTTAAATTCCCGATATTGTCAAGAGCGTGGTTTGGTATAAACTTTGTACCCCTCTCTCTTTTGTTTCTCCATTATTTTTATATGCTAGTTACAATTGTTATGACAATCTCAGTGTTCATCTTATTCATGTTCTTCATTATGATGTTCAACGTCTACTTTGATTATATACTTAGTATAGCTAGTTTATCATTGTGTTTATGCATAAGTTCGTATAGCGCTCACTCTGATGTACACGGGGTGGGTGGTCGACATTGTGTAAGCGTGGTGCTTATATGTTGTTTACCTACGGATACACCCTATATTCTGGGTCATGTGGTTGATCGCGGATGTGACACTCCCATTGAGTCCTTTGTAGTCCACTCCCCAAATATAGGTGCACGTAGGGTCCGATTACGAAGGTAGAACGAGCTCTGCCCTCAATCTTCCTTAGTAATATCCCTTAGGTGTAGATATGATGATGATCTTAGCCATGATTACTAGGTGTGATTGCACTAATCAAATGTATGCTTTGACTCGTAATTAAGAATGACTTAGAAATTATTCCTCTAATATTCTACCTGACCATGCTAATGCTATAGAAAGGAGTGTTCTGAGTGATTTATCATTATTATTACTTATTATATACATATCTTATCCTATGACTTATCCCTGTTATGAGTAGAACATTGGTTATGATTTATTTCTTCTTCAATAGTATAATTTATCAATACATATCCATGCTAGACCTTCCCAGTGGTAAAAATATAAATAACGATACCTGGAATACTCTCGGATAAAATGCTACAATGGTATATTATCTGTGCACTTGCGGATACTTTTGCTTCATAGATTTATATATATTCCCTCTTGAAACATCCTCAATTTTTCCGCGAAGGGAAAATCCACATAATGAATTATAATATGATGAAACCAATAGTTGATTCCATCATATTATCATATATCAGTCGATATCACAGTCATACATCGTAAGATTACAAGAATACAAGATATTACATCACTAGGGAATACACCTATTACAGAGTTAATCTAGCGGAAGACTATCGAGTGAAGGCTTCTCCTTCACGGGTCATCATCAGAGTTGACGTAGTGCAGCGTAGATTCCATCTCCGAACCAAACTTGAGCGTAGGCATGAGACCTCCTAATCCTTCTATAGTCAGCATCTCTGAGAAGCAGGAAATCTGCACACCGCCAGATGTGTGCAGGCCATGGTCAGCACCGATGAGCTTTAGTGGAAAAAGATAAAACAAGAGGATCTGGCGATCCTAACATTTGGCTGTGGTTTGCATCCTTAGCGCATGAGAAGTAAGTAACAGTAGTAATGTAATAATAATGTCCAGTTTTTTTAACACATTCCTAGCCACACACATCCACATCCATCCATATCCATCCTCCAACCATCCATCCCAATCCATCTCCACACCACCACACCATATCTCATCTCACACACTCAGGTCGACAGGCCAACTCCCTCTCGGCCTTGTCTCAATGGCCCGTAGCCCCCAAGGCTCACGACCGGAAAGTACCCCAAACCCTGGAGGGAGAATAGAAGGACTCATCTCCTATCTAGTTTAAGTGAAACCCAGGAAAGGTCCATAGCCGACAAGTCGGCATATGTATCGATCGATCAACCAAACACTCTGTAGAGGTTTCACATACCCACAAGATAGCCATCCTCGATGGTGCCCCATCTAGGCAGATTCCGGCCGCTTGCTAGCCTAGAATGATGCCACCCTACCTCTCAGCCCCTGAACATCCCAAGTCTAGTCTGGGATGGCTGATACTGTGCGTCGTAGATAGAGCCGGGGCCCACCGGATGTCAAGAGCCAGTCCACAAGGCCTCCTGAAGTCTCGGAAGGGTGTGGGGGGAAACCACGCACCCTGTACCTCCTTGCACACGTTCGCCTAGCAGTAGTGGCATCGCTCTACCAAGTAGTCCGACCGTCCCGCACCATATAGGGCGAGTGGGATGTAAAGGATTCCCGGTGAATCTGAGTACTAGTAAGTCCTTAGGGGTGACCAAGCCAGAATGTCTTCATCAGGGTTTCCATTTACCGTGCCACCACAGCACCTCCACCCCGGGCTCCACCTCTCCGAGGTTCACACCCAAGGCCACCTCCAATTACCATTTACCCGCCACAGGTATTCCATATCCAAGTGCCCAGGTAGCACCACATGGCAAGACTCGCCCCAGGCTCTTCGTTATTCCAGCTCGGTCGACACAACCCTCACTCTCCACGCACCCAAGACACACGCAGCACGCTCACACACCACCAGTCTGGCACCCATAGCCAAACCATTCCCAGGGGGTTCACCACCAGCATCACATCCCCGATATAATGCGAAGTGGAGTTAATAATAAGTATAGTGGTGTAATATGCAAGCAAGCAGGCAAGTAAGCATATATAAGCGAGCGAATGCGCAAAGCAGGGTGACGTGGTAGAGTGGGTTGCATCAGGGTAATAATGGCTCAGGTAGTAGCATGCATCAAAGTACTAGCAAAGGAATAATTTATAAAGCGCTAGCAGTTCTAGATATTATGCAATGTCTAATAGGATTCTCTAAAAGAGGGTGCTGCCATGACACCTGTGATGTAGAGGTAGTAGTGGTACAATTCTCCATTCGTTGGCGTTCCATTAGCGGGGTCTCCTCCTCCTGTGTTGACTCCATTCCACAGTCCTTGTCGTCGTCCACGTTCTCTTGGTCCGATCGTCAGCTACTCCGCGAAGCGACACGCAAGGCAAGAGAACACTCAACACTTGAAAGGACGACAAGACGTAGGAAAATCCAATAACGCCATTGAGACAATAAGAGATACACGGCTTAGCCCTCTCGGCGGTTGTCTAATTTCCTCGGGCCAAGAAGCACAGATGGTAGTTTGCTAAGCACAAGCTTAAGTCATGGCCAAGCCGGTATGGCTTTAGGATAGATGGTTTAAGCCAAAGCTTATCCATAGCACACCATGGCTCACGATCTTCCGATCCGGTGTCATTGAATCAACAGGGATTGGAAGTCGGGCCCCAAGAAGAGGAACGACGGGGTTCAGCTCTTATAGCCTTATCCCGCAAGTCACATTTGGACATGAGAAGCAAACAAGAACGAATAACACTATTGTGACTTGGCTCCAAAGTACTTTGGCTCGCCCGCTATGGTAGGAAGCGGTAGCGCAAAGAGATTATACATCAATGGTTCCCCTCGGTCCACACGACACAATAACGTCGGGAGCCGAGAGGAGAGTCGCTCAATCACGACAAGAGATGTGGGGGTTAGCTAGGCACACCCATGTCATGCTCTCAGACACATCTTCGGAAAAGATGGTTTTAGACGGTCGATCGGGTCGACACGCACGGGTCCGAGGTACGACTTAGAAGTTTTAGACGGTCGATCGGGTCGACACGCACGGGTCCGAGGTACGACTTAGACCTTAGCTTTGCTAACGAAAGGGAATAGTCCGGTCTTTGATCCAATCGTCACGGGCAAGATGGGATCGAACAGAGCGGCTATCGAGGAAATAAGAGCAAGAACAACCAAGAGCAAGGTCTACTTCTAATGCACACACCACGACAAAGACGGGGCATTGGAAGGAGCAACACTCAAGAACACTAAGTGCGTAAGCCACTCATAGGGTACCCGACCTAGGTGCACTGGCACTGAGATATCTCTCAGATTCGAAGCGGTGCGGTTGTCACCGCTAGAATCAGAGAAACATGATGGTCAATCGGGGTACAAGCATACAAGGGCTTGAGCACGAAGAAGCAACTAAAAGCGAAAGAGAGGCATAGCTCCATGGTCATGGCGAGGTGAACTCACGGCCACAAGCTTATGCCAACAAGTTGGCATCCATTGTTCCATGATTGTTTACTTCCAGGTTATCTCCCACAGAACTTGGTCATGGAAGGCTCAAGGCGTGCGGGTGATATCCGCATCGATGTTAGTATCGACATCGAATCCATCACGACTATGTTCTAGGGCCGAAGGCAGGAGCTAACACTCGTGGTACTATGAAGTCAACTAAAAAGCGAGGGGTCGGGTTACACTTGGCATCATGATCATGGCGAGACGGATCCCGCGATCGTAACGTCCGAACGAGGTACGATCTCTCAGCCAGCTCGAAGGCTCGGCACACAAGCAACAACACCAACAAGCAGCGATAAGAACCAAACACGACCGAAAGACGCAACAACTCGACACGACTGTGGAGTAGCACATCCCATAGCAAGGGGGATGGGTAGACCTGCACAAGGGCACGGTGCAGACAAATATAAATAGATCAAAATCACGTATCGTAAGTGTACGAACGAGTATAAGGATAAGCAGGAAGGGGCTTTCGTCGGTGGCGAGAATGGCGTTCGACTAGGATTCGACTTCGCGGCAAAGAGGCCCAAGGGCTGTTGTTGCTGGCCGGGCGTGGCAGCAGGTGGCCAGAGGGTGGTTGCTGCTGTAGGACACAGCTGGCGAGGTGGTCGGAGAGGTTGCATAGGTGGTCGGAAAGGTTGCAGTGGTGGTCGGAGAGATCGCTGAACTGGTCGGAAAGATCACCGTCGTGGTTGGAAGGCTGGCCGAGGTGGTTGGAAGGCTGGCCGAGGTGGTCGGAGAGATTGCCGAAGTGGTCGGAAGGGTTGCCGAGGTGGTCGGAGGGATCGCTGAAGTCCTCGACGCTGGCGCGGTCTCATCCTCGGCATGACGCCGATGGCGTCGTCGAGGCTAAATCATGGTGATAGGTGGGCCCACCTTTAGTCACTGACATGTGGGTCCTGTCAATGGTCAACGCTGACCGGTCAATGGTCAACACTGACTGGGCTTAAGTGGGCACCGGAGGGCCGGGTCAAGGGCCGGATATGGGCTGATTTGGGGGCTGTCCATGGTGGACGACATGGTGTGGCCTAGTGGAATGTTGGGAGGGTTCTTTGTGGACCACATCCACGCGGGCGCAGCCGAGCATGGTGCATCGTGCACCCTGTGCATGTAGAACGGGGAAGAAAGGGCGCTTGGATCCCCTGTTTCTACTCCGGTATCTCACCGGCGGTAGGGCGTGCAGGATTGGTTCCGGTGGGGTCTTGTGGCTGAGTGGTGCATGTCGCAGGGCCACATGGAGCATGATGTGGGGTTTAAAGGTGGGCCTATAGGTGGCGGCTCCGGTGACCAAGTTCCACGGAGGAGTCCACTGCGGCGCGAGAGACGCGGTGGAGCTCCGGTGTAGTCTAGTCGACGGCGACGAAGGGGTTTGGGTAGGCTAAGGACTCAACCAGCTAGGTGGCTAAGTGCGGTTGGCCAAGCTAGAGTCCATCGGTGCGACCATGTTGAGCGAGGCGGCCAGAGACAAGCGGGCGATGCACGCACACAGCGGCGCCTGGGCCGCGTCCGGCCACCGGCGAGGTGGAGGAAGTCGGGTTCTTGGGCTTCTCTTGGCCGGTGGTTCTAGAGCGGGTGTGTCCCACATCGTATGCGAGGGACGTGAGGCCAATCCTAATGCCTAGGTCTTCGTGGTAGGGCCGGAACGGAGCAGCGCCATGGCAGGGTTTGGCCATGGCGAGCGTGGCGGGCACAGGGCGGTGGCACCGGTGTTCGAGGGCTTGCGGTGATGCTCGACGGCGCAACCCCGACGAGCGAGGTGGCCGGAGACGGTAGGAACAGCCGTGCCACGGCGGCGGCATGTGGGCGCAATGGTCCGGTGAGGCGAACGCAGACGACGGCCTCCGAGGCTCATCGACCAAAGGGGCGAACACGGGATATGTCCAACGGAGAGGCGAGGCTGGCATAAAGGATCTCCGTGTCTCTACCGTCGAGGAGCGGGTGGAACGGTTCCGCCATGGCCATACTTCGGCCACGGCGAACACACCCAGTGCATGTGCGGGTCTGAGGCATTCCCGAGCGCGTTGGGCTCGGTAAGGCGTCGCTCGGGCTGTGTCCGTGCGTGTGTGCGTGTGTGGGACGTGGTGGAACCGAGGGCTTGGCCTCGCATCTCTCCTACTGCGGACATGGGAGAAGGCCGGGGAAGCTCACCAAAGGTGCTGGTGAGGTTAGGCTGGTGGTGCGGTGACGATTCGGTGCTGTGTCGAGTTGACGCAGTGCCGTGCCGGACCGCAGCGGAGAAGAAGGCGTGCTTCCACTTCGTCTCCGATGACCGCGACGGCTTGGTGGCGGCGGGGCTCATGGCGCTGGTCACGGCTGTTGACGTGGTGACACGACGCCGGCTTGATGGTGGCGTCGTCACAGCGCAGGTGCGCTGCTCCAAGGCGAAGCGGGCTCGGCGCCGAGCTCGCGATGGTGTTCCCGTGCGTGGGCACGACGATGATGGCGTGGGCGCGAGGGCACGGCGTGGCTGCTCGAAGGCTCCGATGGCACGGTGCTGTGGGGCTCGGAGGCGGGGTAGTGGAAGAAGAAGACGGCGAGGATGGGGAATGGAGAAGGAGCGGTGGTGCTCGTGACTTTTATAGCGGCCGAAGCTAGGGTTTCGTGGAGAGCAGGGAGCTACGGGCGGCTGTGATCATCGGGGTGCGGCAGCCGGACGCGTGGTGTCCATCCACGGCATGGGATAGGTGCGCGGCTCAGGAAGGTTCGAGAAGAGGAGCGGGTCGCGATGTGGTGTGGTCGCGACACGGGGGCAGTCAGGGCGTGATGCGGCGTGGGGCCAGTGGTGTCGTGACGTGTGCGCAAGGCGAGTCACGGCTCTGGGCGACGTGCACGCAGAGGCATCCGAGGGCGAGCGGTTGGGCGCGGGGTCCGAGCGGCGTCCTCTGGCTGGCTAACGGAGGAAGCAGGTGGAGAGGGCGAGGCTGGGTACCATGCAAAGAGGACGACGGAAGGGAGACGGCGGGCTGACGGGGAAGCGGCATCTCCGTCTTTTCTTTTCTTCTCCGGCTGACAAGTGGGACCCACGGGTGAAGGAACAGGGCCATGCAGTTCGGCGTCGCGTCTTTCGCGTCGTGGGACGCAGGAAGGAAGGCTGAAATTGGTCTTGCAGCGCATCATGATGCGGATGGCGGCGCAAGCGAAGACGAGTTGGCAGCGTTCTTTGGGCTGGGCTAAATTTGGCGAGGAGAGGAGGAAAGGGCGGCCGCAAGGAAGCAGCAGGGGCCGATCTTCTTGGGCCGCTTAATGAAGCAAGCGATTTGGTCAAGGGCAAGTCGGGCCACACCTGGAAGAGAGGAGTGGTGAGTGGAGCTGCTTTGGCGGCCAAGGTTGGGCCAAGGGAGGGAGAGAAGAGAGAAGGAAACATATTTTCCCATTTATGTTTAAATGGTTTTGAATTTTGGATTCGAGAAGAATTCACCACATCTTGAGAAGGGTTTCCAAGGTGAAATATAAGGCGGTGTTCGAGGAATCTTTCGGAGTGATTCATATAAACTCCAGACAAAATTTCCACGAGTGTTCGGATGGGAACTTTTCAGAGGATATTCGGAAAGACTCGAAGGGAAAATTTGAGGGGAAATTCGGGGGAATAGGCATAGAGTTTGAATAGGAATTTCTAGAGGGGTATTGATGGTACTTGAGATGTGAGCTCCAAGAGGGGCTCGAGATGATTTCCATTGGCGACTAGAGGAGAGTGTCTTTTCCTTTGTTCTCCTACTCCTAGGTCTTAGATGTGCGTACCCGCATGTATTAACAACATGCATACTCATCGTGGTGGTCTTCTAGGGGTCTTAGGGTTTAGGGACTCCGGTCCAATGGTCGGCACAAATATACATGGCAAGTCAGGGTTCTAGTGGGGTTCGGGATTATAGAGAGAGATTCACGGAAGACTCGAAATAATCCCTCGAGAATCACAAGGAGGTTGCTACGGGTTGTGCTCTCCAACAATAATCAAGGCTCAAACACAGGACAACTTGAAAACTCCGGCAATCACCTACAAACCATCTACATGTATGCAATGTCTTGTTAGCGAGTTGGACTCGTGTTTGACCTAGCAATTACATGTTTCACTTATTGCAGGAAAATTTTTAAAAAGTTCATATTTTTGGCTTCTCCAAAAACCCGGGTTGTTACACCTCTAGTCACACAATTAATAAAGAACTGCTTAGTGTTATTCTAGTAGTAATACTATGTAGTACCAACAAATATCTCTGCATCAACACTAGGGATGACAACCTAGTAAAGTTAGGGATATAGGTTTATAATAGGTGGCTAAGTACTTCAAACAAGTGACACGTTAAGAAATACCAACACAGGCTCTCCGCACGGAGAACCGGGAGGCGGAGCGGCTGCGGTCGTGCCTCTCTGATGTGGAGACAGCACTCGCCGCAGCCGATAGAGAGTCGGCCGCGGCTGAAGCCGCAGCGGGTTAAGCGCAGGCGCAGCTCGCTGGTAAGGTATTGTCATTACCTTATCTTCTTGTTTTGTGTGGCATCGCATGTTATTAATTGGTAGGGTTTTCTTCGTTCTTGCTCTTTCAGCCGTCATGGAGCAGCTGAACGCCGCGCCCGTGCTGCCGACGGGGCTGAACTTCCTTGAGCACGTTCGTGCTCTGCCGGCGCGGATCCGGGAGGCAGTGACGCATGGCGTTCGCCATGGGGCTGCATCAGCCCTGGCTGCCACCCACCTCCGTTCAGAAGCGGACTTGCGTGCGGTGGAGCCGGGGTTCCCGCCGAAGCAGCCGGTCCAAAGGGCTTCATAGGATTTTTTTTCTATTGGATTTGGATCCTTCAAAATTCCTGCTTCTCCTCCATTCCAAAGGAGCCATAAATTTTTTAGTTTCTTTTGTCTATTTCTCGGGATTCCATTTTGCAGTGTTGGTGAGCCCCGAACAGACGAGGAGATCTGCCCGCGCAAAAATTTGATTTCATATCTTGTTGTTGACACTCAAATTAGGCCCATGCTACTTTTAAGAGCCTATGCTAGTTTTGACCCAATCTAAGAGAAAAATATAAAGCGACATAATAATAGTACCACATTAGTTTTCCAACGCGATAAGACCACCCCTACTTCCTATAAATAGGGGTTGCATGGCCGATCGAGGACCAAACATCCAACCTTTTTTACATCTATATATACTCTTTCTCTCTAATCTTTTTTTCCAACTCTATGTTGTTGTTCATCTCTTGATCCAATGACCAAGGATAACGCCCTAGGCTTGTCGGCTGACCTAGGGCAACCCGCCGATGTCCTTGCCCCGACGGGGTCCCTCCCGTGTGAGAGCTTCGACGATTTCTTTGTCAGTTTGCTCGTAAACTAGCCGTTCTACGATTGCTTAATCTTTGATGATTTGCTCGTAAACCTCTTCATTCTTCACCACGTAAGTGTGATCCTCGCTGCATTCTTCAGTCTATGGCAACCCGGACGATCTAGCCCTAGGCCCTAGCGGTGTGTGACCAATATTTATATCAACACTTGCTATTTATCTTGGTCATATCATGTCAGATTATCTATGTTCTACAAATACTCATGCTAAGATGACGCCTAGATCATTGCATCTCTACCTGACGGTCCACGCCGATTGAAATAGCGCCTATTATCTACCATCTTTATATCCGTGATTTGCGATCTTGACACACCCATTTTTTTCGGCGATCTGTGATTTGTAAGTCTGACATCTCCCTGCCATGTAAACTGTTGATGAATCCCTCAAATGAGAGGGATTGAGGGAGCGACGACTTGACAGGATGACAGCCGTTTGGCTGTAGCTTGTCATAAACGATCGTAAATTTTCAACCGGAACAGTATTTTTCTCTCACATAAACCAGCCAGCAATATTTCTTTACGAACTAGCAACGAAACAAACCAGCGAACCGAATAGGTTGTATATAAATCTTGGGGTAAATTAAGAGAGAAGACGACAGGACGCTTGAACGATACTCCTTGTACTGCTCTTGCAGCATCCGGGTCATGCTCACGCACAACCTGTCCTTCTCACCAGGCTGTCATGTTTGCCCGTTGGTGTCTCGCATAATGGAGATGGAGAAGGGAATAGACAGGGTTAACTCCCTGATGGCTGGCCCATCATTAGTAGAGGAAAATGAGAGGATATGCTTCTTTTTACCCTCGTCAGTCGTCACACGGCAACAGCGTAAAGAAATTTTGGTAAGAAAACTGTCTTTCTTACCAACATTTTGTGACACCTGTTGCTCCCATCGATCAGTTTATTGTCAGCTCACCTGCAGGGTTCACTGTCAGCGGGCGTACGTAAGCGGAATTTGAAGCAGCTAAAAAGAAGGTTTATCACCTTGACTATTTCTGAAGAGCCTTGGTGTTGGTACATGTGTGCTTGAGGTGGTAATCTCAAATGCACAAGCTGGTAAGAACACCAGCTGTGGCTGAGGCTGGCAACCCGCAGCCGGTCCGACCGAGAAAACGACTGCAAAAAGGCGGCAATGGGAACGCAAGCCGCCTACGCGGGATAGAAGGGACAGCACATGGCTGCAGCAGGGCCACAGGGTCCAGTCCAGACAGGAGCAAAGCCCAGCCGGCCACCAGCCCGAGAGGCCAGCGCAGAGGCGCGCTCGCCGGCATGATGGTTTCACGTGCCGCGGTGAGCGGCTGGCTCTCTCTCTGCCTTTGGCCTTTCACCCTTTCCTGTCTTGCAGCGTTTAGTTGGACAAAGTTTGCGTCTTTGCACAGTGAAGATTTCTTACTGTAGCATTTCATTTGTATTTGTGAATTACTGTCCAAACATTAACTAATTAGGTTCAAAAGATTCGTCTCGCAAAGTTAAAGCAAACTGTATAATTAGTTTTTGATTTCGTCTACATTTAGTACTCCATACATGTACCGCAAGTTTGATACGACAAGAATTTTTTTTCTACATAGTGCACTTTTTAAAGAGTTTAAAAAAACTAAACAAGGCCCTGATATCGCATCGCATGGACCCAACCCAATGGTCCCTGACTGACTCAATACACGCTCACGGCTCGGTACAGGTACTACAGGGGCAGAAAACCGTTTGTTACACGCTTCAGCTCCCCCTCGTCCGTCCCATACTCATCACGACACGAGCTGCCAAAGCATGACTGTTTTCTTGTCTATCGATAGAGTACAAGAAAGAGTATGGTGTTTGACTGTTTGTAGGATTAGCAGCAGTGCCTAGCACTGTTGATGCTGAATATTGTCCATTGAGAAATGAAAAAGAGGAGGGCAGGAGAGGTCTGGGTCAAGCTGAACCAGACCGTCCAAAGGAGAGGTCAGTGCTGTGCAGCAAAAAGAGAGGCCCATGCACCATATGGCTCCATGCCTCAAACAGCAGCGATCATGTGCTGGTCCTGCTCGCTCGCCAGTACACGCAGTCAGTCATCACGGTCTATGTTTTATTTTTGCCGGGATTGGTTTGCTAGGAATTTTGAATTCGCACTGAAACCCTTGTTTGTTTAGTTCACGAATTTTTAGGAATTTAGAATTCCGTAGCAACTTCATTTTTATTTGACAATTAGTGTTTAATCATAGATTAATTAGGCTCAAAACGTTCGTCTCGTGATTTCCAATCAAATTGTGTATTTAATTTTTTTTCATCTATATTTAATGTTCGATGCACGTATCGCAAGATTTGATGTGATGACTACCATAGCATTTTTTAGCACTTTTTGAGAAATAGCTACCGTAGCATTTTTTAGCACTTTTTGAGAAAAGTTTTCGCGAACTAATCTAAGGGCTGATATCGGCCCTTGCCGCTGTTGCATTCATCGGTTTAGCCCTTTTTTAGTCGTAGGAATTTGAATTTTAGGGTTACTGTAGTACGTTCGTTTTTATTTGATAAATAGTGTTCAAATATAGACTAATTAGGCACAAAATATTCGTCTCGTAATTTCCCACCAAACTGTGCAATTAGTTTATCTTTTCGTCTATATTTAATGCTCGCAAATATTCAATGTGACAGATACTATAGTAATTTTTTAGAAATTGGGGTGGATCTAGACACGCCGTTAATAAAATACGAGGGTATAAAAAGGAACCGAGGAAGGTTGGGCACGCACCACGATTCATGAGAGTTTCTCATAAACGCGATGCCGAATCTTGTCAGCAAAAGGAAGAGCATTAAACTACACACGCCCCAAGGTTCATTCTCCTGCCTGAATCCTGATCATCATAAATAAAATAAGCAGGGCCTTGTTTAGATTGAAGAAAATTTCAACCCGATGAATAGTAGCACTTTCGTCTTATTTGGTAAATATTGTCCAATCGTAGACCAACTAAGTTCAAAAGATTCATCTCGTGATTTCTAACTAAACTGTGCAATTAGTTATTTTTTTTACCTACATTTAATGCTCCATGCAAGCGGTTAAAAATTGATGTGATGGAGAGAGAGTGAAAAAACTTGAATTTTGGAGTGATCTAAACAAGGCCCAGATCGAAACACACCAGACCAAGATACGTTAAGCTCAGTCAGTCAGTCTTTCACATCGTCAATAATAATTAATTAATTTAATTCCTGGCCACAGAAAGACCTGCGTCGATGCAACGCGACGCGGATCGGAAGTAGAATCAAATCTAACGCGTCACAGATCCCAACCGAGACGCGAAATTCGCAGCGATGGAGCGAATAACAATACACAGAACGCAGCAGAGTAGGATAACGATAAATCAAGCGCAGAGAAAGACTAGATTAGCAACAACGCCCATCTCAAATGGGACCAATAATAAGAAATGATAATATATCAATAGCAACCAGACAGAATCACCACTCACGATCACGGCGAGATAGCAGAGTATCTACAAGGGGACCAGATCACACAAACGACACCACGACACGGTAGAAACACTCCCTCCACCAAGGACACCAGATCCGGCCAAAATGCGACGACGACACGACAGCAACGAAGAAATCTCCCTACTACTAGTACTACTGAATAATAACACTCCAATAAATAGATCTAGGGGGCGGCGGTGGTGGTGGAAGTACTGCTAGGTAGGCAGGCATGAGGCATCACCAGGCCCCATCGGCTCAGTGGCGCACGGCGGCGAAGAGGAAGGCGGCGGCGGAGGCGACGAGTGCCGCGGCGAAGGGCGCCGACGCGGCGCCGGCGGCGGAGACGGGGCTGGGCGCGGGCGCGTCGGCCGCGGAGGCCACCGAGAGAGCGACGGCCGCCAGGACGGCGACCACGGCGAGGGCCTTCGATCCGACTCCGGCCATTGCTTGCTGCTTCGAGGGGTGGGGGTGGTGGCGGAGGCGGCGGCGGCGGCGAGAAGGTTCTAGAAGGCAGGGAGGCAGGCGATTTGTTGCTGCGGAGAACGAATGAATGATAGCGGCGAGCACGAGATCTCTGCTGGTGGTGGGGAAAGGTGCGGAGGGGCGCGTATTTATAGAGGGGCAACGCGGGTGGAGTCGCGGGCTAACGGGTCTGGCTTGGTGGTGGTCTCTTCTGCTTCTGTTGAGAATCGATTTCCCTTGGACATAGGAGTAGGTAGGTGATTTTGGAAAAATGAGAAACAAAAAAGAAAACGTTTCCATTTGTGTACTCAGTGAAGCTGTGGTTTCGAGAAATGCCTGAGGTATCAGGTTCGATGGAGCCAAATTCGCTGAAGATAGGGTATATATGTTATTCGTGCAAATTCTTGTCTGTTTATTTCTTTTCTGCAAGGTATTTTGTTTTGTTTTCCTTATTTTCTTATTAGGTTCCGTTTGCATCCCAGTGGATTTTAAGAACAGTATTGCTATATGTCAACCGGGTGATTTAGGCTCTTCTGTCAACCGATTTCTACGCCGGCGTACGTGCTGTGTTGGGTGCTCACACTGCTGACGTGTACATACGTGCCTGTTGCCGTCTTCCAAATCCATCTGCCGTGCTGTTTAGGAGTACGTACGATCGAGACTCGAGAATTAACACAAGGCCAAGGGAGCGTTCGTCCTGTACCATGCACAATGCAACCCCGTAGCTGCGAGTTTGTTTTTTTTACTTGTGAATAATTTATGAACAATTTGATAATATTTGTGAATAATTTGACATATATTTCTCTGATATATATCTAGAATCTATAGAAATAATTTTTAATTTTTTTTGAAATTTTTGGCATATATTTGTATTATCCTCAAATTACACCTCTGCGTACAATAAATTACACTGAAGAAGTCAATGTAAATATAGTAATAAGTTATTGTAAATATAGCTAGAAGATAGTGTAAGTGTATGAGAAAAATTCAGTTGACTGGAGGGGCCAAAACAACTGAATGTCACCTAGACAGATCCTTTAAGAATGTGCGTAAAAAAATCTGATGTGTTTTATTCGTTTGAATCCGAGTGGATTTTAAGAGTCTAGATTAAAAAACTCTTATGTGTGTTTATTGGATTCTGTGCATGTATGTTAAAATTCAATGTATTCTAGCTTGTTTTGGATTTGATTTTAGAATTCTGAGATTTTCTTTATATGGATTCTTGAATGGATGGAGGAGCAACCTGTTCGCTTGATCGTATCAGCCATGCTTATCAGTTATGATATAGTATTTTTCTCTCACAACAAAACAACATCAGCCAACTTATAAGTCACAGAAACGATCAAGCGAACAGGTGGAGATTTATGTGCGAACGGTAAAAGTATACTATATTTATATTTACAAATCCGCAACAGGCTATATATATATGCCTAGATGCACAAACCAAGCATCTCAACAGTGTTTTGATTCCACCACTGTTTACGCAGTGATATCTACTGTAGGAGATACAATGGTTGTTTTTGGCACACAGTGGACAGCAGTAAAGGCTCTCAATCTCTCATCTGTGCTCTGCGGGTGAGGCCCCTTAGGCCTTTTTAGTGGTCGTGGCGTGCACGTCGACAACGAAAGCATGGGAGTTTTTTTTTTTTTTTTTGACAATCAAAGCATGGGAGGTGTGGTCGTCGGTCGGCAAAGGCGCGAGCCTGATCGTGCTCCATCCCATCTGGTGGGCGGGTGGTGCACATGAGTAATGCGCGTCCTGAATGCAAATGCATGCCCCGACGAACGGACGCGACGGGCAGCCTTTCGTTGCCCATTCCTCTTTGCCGTCGTCGTTTTGTGCTTGTGCAGCTCTTTTTCACCACCGTTTTTAACTGATGAATGGGATGGCACTATAGATAGACAGGCGGAGTCGGTGCGAGCCTTGCAATTTGCCACTTGCATTATACTATAGCTAGTACGAGTGTATATTATGCACTTTAATTTCATACGAGAACGAGAATAGCACGCCGGAGGGAACTGGTCGTCGATATTGCGTGCCGGCCGACAGTGCCGGCAGGTACAAAGAACACACGCACGGGGCGCAGGCGCGTACTTTACTTGCAACATCCATCGAGGAAGGTTCGTGTGCCTGCCGTGTATGTACAAGCACGTGTGAACGAACGGGCACGATCATCAGTCATCAGATGGCTGGGGCGAACGCGCCGCATCCCACATTCATTCCCCACCTCGGCGCGGCCGGCGCTCGCGGCTGCCGAAAACACGACGACGCACGCGTCGGGTCCGGGGTCGCTTTGCTTGACTTTGGATCCGTGCGCGATTTTGCTGCGCAGCGCAGCGCCCGCCCACAGTCCCGTTTGCTTCGTTGCCAAGGGAAGGGATCGCAAGGAGAGCGCACTTTGCGATGCACTCGGGAAAAAGAGGGCTCAAAGGCAGGCAGGGCAAGGTGCATGGCTGCGCGCGTGCCACCACAAGTGTTGTTCCGCCGCGCCGATGATGGAGGTACCACCCACGGCACGGAAACGGATCGGGACGCGCACGCAAAATTTCCCGCCCGACACTGGCGCGCTGCAGTCCCTGTCACAAAAGAGGGCTGCGCGCTGCTCCTCGTACATTTGGCTTTGTTTGTTTGTTCGCCCGATTTATTTTCTACCGAAATAATTAAAGGGTACTTGTGCTACTAGCTCTCCTTGACTATCTTTTATCGTCCTTGTTTCGTGTCGTGATGGCATGCATCCATGTGCATGCGGCATGCCCATCCACACAAATGGCGCGGCGCCCATGGCTCGATCGGAGTCCCCAGAATATGTGCGCTAGTAGCTGCCGTTGCGGCTGCATGCGCCGGCCGAACGAGAAAAAGAAGCAGCCCCATCACCACCAGCAGAGCAAGGCAACCAATTATTCATACGATCGCGCGCGCCATAATGCATGCGAACCGGGCCGGCCGGCCGGTGGCCACGCAACTCCACCCATCTGCTCATCGTCACACACTACAGCTTCACCCTCCCTTTTGTTGTTGCCAGCCCTTGTGTCCGAAAGCGACCCGTCGATGCGTATCGTGCACTATTTGCGATTCCCGTATCATTCATTCGGTTACGTTGTTGCTCTCTCTTCAAGCTAGCCTGCGCTGCGCTTATTGGGCCGGGCGGAGGGCGGCGCGCGCTGGAAGGCAGGGCAGCGACGTTTACCCGATTCTTTCGCCATCAGCCGTGGCCTTATAGCTACCGGTTCGGCTGGTCAGGTTTGGACTGATTTTGGATGATTGGATGATTCGATAGTATTATGTGAGAGATAATAAGCTAAAACAAGCTGGAACAAGCTGGAACCTGACCAGCCGAACACCCCCGGGCAGCGACCTAGGGTTGCCTAGGGTTGGCGACTCCTCCGGTGGCCGGCCGTAGGAGGATCTCAGCCACTCCCCCGACGTCTCCCTCTACCTGATCGCTCGGGCTGACTACGGGGTTGCCCTGCGCAGCTGTGCGGCCTTGGCAGGAAGGTAGAGGACCAACGGGCAAGTGGATCACGTGACGGTGGCTGCATCGGCATCCAGATGGCAGTGGCCAGGCTGCTCACTTTGAAGGATTTCAGCGAGAAGGAGGTGATGTTTCGATCTGCGGGGAAGATTTTGTTCGTGATTCAGGCGTTCTGTTTGGGAGGTTGGAAGCGCATAATGGAAGATGGGGTGGGCTCCCTGGAGGAGTGCCGCCATCCTCGATGAGTTGCCTGAGTTCGAACTGTCGCGGACTTAGCAACGCCGCGACAGTGAAGGAGCTTCGCGATCTGACGAAGCAGTTTGCCCCTTCTGTACTTTGTGTTCTGGAGACTCAAGTGCACAAGGCGAGGGTGGAGCAGTTGAAAACCACATTAGGTTTTAATTTTTCATTTGCCGTGAGCAGTACAGGCCGCAGTGGTGGTCTGGTGATTTTTTGGAACAATAATATAAATTTGCAGATTTTACCATACTCACAATATCATATAGATGCTATCTTAAAAGAAGGTGATTCTGAGCCTTGGAGATTGACATGTGTGTAAGGGGAGGCACGTACCAGTGAGAGACACAAGACGGTGGGATGTTCTGAAATTCATAAAATCTACGTCTCCGCTTTCCGGGGTTTGCATAGGTGATTTTAATGAAGTGATGTGGGAAACCCACGATGATTTTTCGTCGACGCTAGCGGAGGCCTGGGAGGGGCAGGAACCGACCAGCATGCAAGATCTCCGGCGCAAATTAGGTGAGGACAGTGGCCACCTGCAGCGCTGGGAGAGGACGACCTTTGGCAGTGTTCGTCGGGAGCTGCGCATGCTAGCTGCTGAGCAAGAACGTCTGCAGTCTGATCCACTGCGAGTTGGTCCATCACATGCTGAGTTGAAGATCAAGGAACACATAATGGAATTAAATCACAGAGAGGAGATTATGTGGCGGCAGAGATCAAGGATCATGTGGCTAGCTGAAGGGGACCGAAATACACGGTTTTTTCACCTTCGTGCAAGCCGCCGAAAAAAGAAGAAACAAGATTAGTAAGCTGAAGAAGGCCAATGGTGATTTTACTGAGTCCAAGCAAGAGATGAGGGATGTGACAAGGGAATTCTACAGGAATTTATTTCACTGGGAGGGAGTGCATAATATGGAAGCTGTCTTAGGTACAGTTCCTGTGAAGGTCATGCCTGAGATGAATGATAAATTGTTGATGCCTTTCACAGGACTGGAGATGAAGGAGGCTCTTTTTCATATGTTTCCCACAAAAGCACCGGGACCGGATGGGTTCCCGGCACATTTTTTCCAGCGACACTGGGATCTGTGTGGAGCACATGTGACCTCAGCAGTGCTGCGTGTCCTGCATGGGGATGACGACCCGAAGGTGATCAATGATACGATCATTGTGTTAATACCGAAGGATGAGAATCCGGAGGAGCTAGGTCAGTTTCGACCGATCAGTCTGTGCAATGTGATTTATAAGATTGCCTCCAAGGCGGTTGCGAACAGACTGCAGGTGATTTTGCCAGAAATAATTTCTGAGGAACAATCAGCCTTTGTACCTGGCAGGTTGATCACGGACAATACAATAACAGCTTATGAATGTTTACATTTTATAAAAAAGAAGCGTGCCAAGGACTTGCGGTGCTGTGCTCTCAAGTTGGATATGAAGAAAACCTATGATCGTGTAGAATGGCCGTACCTAAGAGCAATTATGCTTCGATTGGGGTTCCACCGGTTGTGGGTTGAGATGATTATGAGGTTGGTTACATCAGTATCATTTTCAATTCAATCAATGGCGACTGTCTGGAACCGTTTACTCCATCACGGGGGATCAGACAAGGTGATCCGATCTCCCTCTATCTCTTCTTGTTAGCAGCATAGGGCCTTTTGTGCCTCTTGAAATCAAGAAATCAGTCATCAGCGCTCAATGGCATTAAGGTGGCGCCGTCGGCATCGGCGGTTAGTCATCTACTCTTTACAGATGATAGCCTGCTGTTTTTCAGGGCGGATGGGGAGAGTGCTCGGGAGGTGAAGGAGGTGTTAAATATTTATTGTCAAGCTTCAGGCCAGCAAAAAAACATGGAAAAATCGTCGATGCATTTTGCTAAGGGGTGCAGCCAGAGCTTGAAGGGAGAAATCAAGAATATCCTTGAGGTGCACACTAAAGCTCTCAAGGAGAAATATTTGGGTATGCCTTCCGATGTGGGTTCAGCTATAAACGACGCTTTCAAATTTCTTAAAGATAGGGTTCAAGGATGGATGGAGCAGTGCTTGTCTGCTGGTGGAAAGGAGGTTCTTATCAAATCGGTAGCGCAAGCTATTCCAACCTTCTCTATGTCTTGCTTCAAGATGCCCCGTGGTTTGTGCCAACATTTAGATGGCTTACTACGTAAATTTTGGTGGGATTCCAGAGATGGAAAGAGGAAGACCTGTTGGGTGGCGTGGGAAGACATGACAAAGCTAAAATACTTTGGTGGTCTTGCCTTTCGGGATATGGAGATGTTTAACCTGGCACTCTTAGCGAAACAAGCATGGCAATTGCTATAGGATAAAAATTCCTTGAGTGCGCAGGTTCTAAAACCTGTTTACTTCCCGGACACTAGTTTCCTAGATGTAGTGATCGGCCAGTCTCCTTCAAGGATTTGGCGGTCCATTATGGAAGGCAGGGAGGTACTCAAGGGGGCCTTATAAGGCAGATTGGTACAGGTGAATCAACCAATATTTGGTCGATGGACTGGCTGCCGACGTCGGGTTTGAGGAGGCCGGTGCCTTGCACTCGGCCGGACCCCCCTCAATGGGTCAGCGAACTTATTGATCAAACGATAGCAAGCTGGGACTGAGGGAAGCTGCTAGAATTTTTCACGCCAGCTAACGTGGAAGCAATCACAAGTATTCCTCTAAGCACACGGTGTCAAGAGGATTTCTGGGCATGGCATTTCGAGAAACGTGGTTTTTTCTCTGTCCGATCAGCATATATAATGCTTATAAACCGCAAGTTCCTAGCAGGGAATGCAGGCGCCTCGGACAGACAAGCAGCTGAGAAGGAGTGGTCTACTTTGTGGGGGATCAGGGTACCATCTAAAGTGCGTGTGTTCCTATGGAGGCTCGCCAGATGTTCTCTCCCTTCAAAGGATATACTCCATCACAGGAACATGGCAGAGAATAGCGCTTGCCAGATATGTGAAGCGGAGGACTCATGGAGACACTCGTTACTTGAGTGCAACATGGCACGCTGTGTTTGGGCTTTGGAGAAAGAGGAGATTACTGAGCACCTTTATCAATTTGAGGAACAAGATGCGAAGGGTTGGCTGGCGGTGCTGATGAAGTCCTTACGACATGAGGAACTGGTCTGGGTGACTGTTACCTTGTGGGCAATTTAGTATGCAAGGAGGAAAGTTGTTCATGAAAATATCTATCAAAGCCCGCGCTCTCGACGCACCAGTTTGTTTCTAATTTTGTGGCAAACCTAGAGCTCGTGAAGCCTCAAGGGAGGGCGCGGCCTGAAGCACATGGAAGCCCGGTTCGGTGGATCCCACCACCGATCGGCTTGATAAAGATCAATGTTGATGTTGCTTTGGCTAAAAATTCAAGAGTCGTCGCTGCAGCAGCAGTGGTCGCAAGAGACGTTGTGGGAAAGTTCCTGGTTGCCTCGGCCGTGGTGATGGAGGGCCTTTTGGAACCTAACACAGTGGAAGCAATTGCTTGCAAAGAGGGCCTAGCGCTTGCTAGTGATCTGGTCCTCCGAGATTTTAGATTATCGTGTGATAATGCAGAAGTTATCAGGAGCATCTGGGAAAGGACCATGGGCTCTTATGGATATATTGTTAAGGAAATTAGAGCTAGATCACACGATTTCAATTTCGTTGATTTTGTTCATGAAGGAAGGTGATCAAATTTTGATGCCCATGTCTTAGCTAGAAGTAGTGTCTACGATGAACTTGGTAGACATGTTTGGTTTGTATCCCCGCCGAATGGTGTTTATACTTCTTATGAAGCTCAATAAAGATTTTTTATTCTCTAAAAAAAAATCAGCCGTGGCCTTATTTTGGACGCAGAATCACGGATACATGCAGATATAGATTCATAGATCACGGTTCGCAAAGTCTGTTTGAGAAATCAGATCAAAAGCTACACATAGGGATAGGCGCAGGCATATCGCGAGGAGATCGAGAGACAACAACTACTAGCAAGCCATTAATTTGTCCGCACCAGCAAGCAAGTGCAGCAGCAGCTTCCTTATATAGGTACCGTCCAACATATTGGCCCGTTTGGCTTACTCTATATTCGATTTGTTCGGTTTCTTTTTTTAGCCAGAACAGTGTTTTTCTCTTACAACAATTCAGCCAGAACAGTGTTTTTCAGCCAGTTTCAGCCAAAATTCTGTTAGCCGAACGGGGCCGTACTACGACTAGCTATAAGCTTGCAAGACGACACATGTATCAGCAATGGCATTCCTTAGCTTGCTTTGACATTCCTTAGCTTGCTTAGCTAGGACTCGATTGAATGGAGTTCATTTTGGTATATAGGTACGACACCTTTCCAGCTCCATCACTGTACATACATGCATCTATGTATGTATCGCGCAATAGCTGTAGCTAGGGGTGGTTGCAACTTTGGTGTCACGGATAGCTGTCAAACCTACCCTACTCACATACACACGCCAGCGGCAAGGAAGCAAGGAAGACACGGTCCTCTCTCTGTCACGTCTCACCAAATCACCCAGAGGGGGTCAACTTAATTACACCACGCAACCAAGCACACACACCCGAATGAAGGACAAAGTCAAGCTAATTACACACCTCCCAATCATCATGCACCGGTGAACCGTCCCCTGCGTAGGAAGCTTTCATTATTTATTTCAGTATATATGTTGGGGGACATGGACATATATCTGACCCTTGTGTTTCAAGCCCTCGTTGCTTTGATTTCACATGAAGATCGAATTAAAGATGATTGTGCATGCATGTGTGAATGCGCTTTCTAAGGGCAGTCCCAATGAAAGAAACCAGTAATTTCTATAACATAGGATACCGCACCAAAAAAGTACTGATTTTCAACCCATGGTTTCTATGAGTAATAATTATTTTCTCTTTCTCTCTCCCAACTCTATCTTCTTTCTCCAATGGTAGTGCGACACGAGCCCCTAGAAACTGGTGGTTTCTCCCCAATGACGATTTCATGGTTTCTTGGTGCATTGGGTAAGAGAAGACCTGATTTCTTCATGAGGAAACCATTTCTATGATTTTTGCTCTCTTTCTTCATTAATTACGTTGCCATGTCAGCGTTTTACCTACGTGGTAAGTTATTTAATGAGGATAGAAACCATCGTCAATACACCATCGAGACTGTCCTACGAAGTTTCTTCACAAAATGTAAAAAAGAAAACTAACCTACCCTAGTGCTCATAAGTGGCATTGAAAGCAAAGCAAAGCATTGACTGTGTGTTTGACGTGCTTGTCGGTTTGATACTCAGTCGTTGTCGTTGTCACCGGAAATTGCCGCGCACGTTACGCCGTCGTTAGTGGACCTAGTAGATGTTGTTACCATTATATATACACTAATAATATTGCCACCACTAGTTTCTCTATTACTTACTACCGTACTTTATAAATTATAATAGTGGGAAATTATAGTTTCCCACATTAAACGCCACTTTCCAGCCAAAAAAAAATCTAATATTTGAGGTCTTGACAACAATCACGTGCGTCCAACTGAAAGGCGTGGCCACAGAAGCTTCTGCACAAAAATTAATCCTGACGCCTAACCGTCCATACTCGTAGAGGCACAGATGGAGACACGAAGTGGAGACACACAAGCCGCAGCCCCAAATCAGTGCTTAAATTATGTCTTTTTTTTAAAAAAAAGAAAAAGATGCTTAAATTATGTCTACTAGGATCATTCAAAACGTCTGGATGTATATTAATTCCGTGCGTGTACGATCCTTTTGTGCTCTGGCACAAGGTCCGTCGGTCGGTCCCCAAAGATGCCAGCAGTTCTTACAACACCTAAGAACGTGTAGCATTCTTGCGTTCTTAAACTTCATATTAGACGTACATCTATATTTTCATGTTTGGCAGTTGGCACAGGTCGCTCCACTCGATTTTGTAGGGTGTCTTATTAGCAAAAAAATATAACGAACCTTAAAACTCTTTCTTTTTTTTGTCTTGTTTTTGGAAAAATAAAATAAAATAAAATATCTCAACCAAGAACTATTTAAGGTATACCCATAACTTCAACTTTACTGTTCTTTTTTTTTTTTTGAAATTAACTCTACTGGTTTTTGGAGCAAGAGATACTCAACTCTAAGAAATATTCAGATTTCATTCAATCAGGAGTTCAGGACCCCACTGTTCATCTTTTGATGATACATATAAAAATAAACCTTATAAATTCCAGGCATTTTTCTTATTTGATTGAAATTACGTCAAGAGTTCCCGACATTTCAGTAAAGAAAGGAGGTGGACACCCATCTTGGAGCCCGGACAATGCAAGCGTCATGCTGATGCAGTAGAGTGGAGTAGTCTCTTCCTCGACCGGTCCCATGTGTCCCGGACAAGCTTCCTGATTTCATTTGTTTTCGTCTCGTTGGCGGCGGCGCAAACTCGTCTGCTAGCTATACCCATCCATCCAGCAGCCTGTTCGTTTGTTCGTAAATGATCATAAATTTTCAGTCGAGAACAGTGTTTTTCTCTCACACCAAATCAGTCAGCAGTAAATAATCCACGATACGATACGGTCTCCCGAACAGGCTGCAGATCCAGTGCTTCAATTCACTGCTGCCTACTTTGTTGATGAACAAAAGAGCAGCGGAATACTACAGACGGGACGGGAGGCTAGCTACCACTTTCATCGCATGATTGCACTGCATGTGCGAGCTAAAGAGAAGAAGATCAAAAGCTAGTGTCGCCACTACCACTATGGCCTGCACAGAGCTTTAATTGTTCAGTTTTGCTGCCTTGCCTTGCTTTGTTTGCTTTGTTTGCCCTGGCAGACCATGCAAACCTGTGTGCTAGGCCGCTGATAGCCTCTGTTTGATAGCATGGCCCTTGCCCGGCCGTTGGTACTTTGCCACGCAAACATATAACATAAGGGCCCGTTTGATCCTGGGAATTGAATTAATTCTAATAATTATAATTTAGACATACATCCTGTTCGTTGGTTGGTTTCTGGATTGATAAGCCCAACTGGTACTGGTTTGTTATGAGAGAAAAATATTGTACCATGACTGATAAACCCTGACTGAAACCAACAAGTGAACAGGCTGATAGATTAATTAAGTTAATATAGTTATATATGGAATATATTTGTATATTTATTGTTAGACATACCAGGGACATACTTATATGTTGTATTTTTATTATAAGGAAGTGAGTTGAAGAATGTGTTATAAGTTGAAGAGTAGAATTATAACATAGTGATCTATAGAATCTATTTTTATCTCCCATCTTATGACTTTGAGATAGGTTTATTTGTGAGTTTAAAAAAGTTATGGTATGTTAAATTCTAAGCTAAATAACCTAATTCATTAAGTAGATTTTAATTTCTCTAAAATAAAGGAATCTAAACGGGCCCTACCTGAAGTTGCCTTAATAAAAACTGCTGCTGTGCTATTGCTGGCTTGGACTGGTAGTGCATCGGAGTCGGACAAAATCCATTCGTACGTATACAGTTTCCCTTCAATTTTGACATGGAGTAGTCTCCGTGGGTGGGCTGGACACAGGCTTGCAGTGGAGGGTGTGTTCCTTGCAAACATTCTGGTTGGTTCGGCAACTCTGTTGTTGGGGGGCAGCCTGGCAATTGCATTTATATTATGCCTGGAAGGAATCTAGTAGCATGTACAAACAATCAGCACCAGTATTCAGACATGTATGCAAGAGTTGGTTCAGAACTTCAGACACGTGGTAGTTTGGCCGCTGTGGTCTTTCACTCTTTCTTCTATAGAATTATCCTGCAATGCTTTTGCATGTTTGCAAAAGATCATAGGATAGTAGAACGATTAAGTGCACATAGATAATACAACAACAACTAACGGCACGTATTTCTGTAAATACTACAGCCAGAAATTTCTCCCAATCTCTTTTACTTTTTCTTTGTTTTGTTTTGTTTTGGATAAATAAATAAATAAATAAATAAATACAGTCTCTGTTACTATGGCTAAGCCGGAGGCTGCTGTTGCTGCTCGAGATACGGAATCGCGATCGGAGCAAATGGGCCTAGCAGGAGTACTCGGCCCCGGTCGGCCAGTGTACAGTGTATCGGGCCACCAATGGATTCGGCCCAAGCGTGGCGGCGAATGTACGGAAGAGTACAAAGATGAAGAAGAAACTATGAGAAAGTTATTTTTTTGTTTTTGTTTTTCTTGTGCTTGTAAAGATTCACGATCAATATTTTCCATTTTGTGGATTCACGAAAATGTTTTTCCATTTTGTTTGTTTATATGGCATGTGACCAAAAAAATAAAAAAGATGTGACGATAATTTCGAAAACTCTGCCGGTAAGAAATGACCCATGAGCGAGAGAACATGACTATAAAGAATGATCTTTCATAAATTGTATGGAGTTCAAATCAAACACATATTTTATATATGACCCATGAGCGAGAGAGAGGTTTTTTTTATATAAGAACGGAGTTCAAATCAAACACATATGGCAAGGGAGGGTGAACGGCTTTTGTTTGATGAGAAAGAAAAAGGCTACGGCGGGTAGCTCCGAGCTAGGTTTAGAGGCGCGTGGCGGCGGGATTTTACATCACAGTGGACGATTCAGTGGACGATTCGAAAGAAAGGATTTTAGATCAGAGCGGACGGTGGTTGTTGGCGAATTATTGACGCCAAAAACGGCAAATTGGCATAGTAGTAGATCTGTAATGTATGCCCCGAGCCCGGATGGAATCGGTTCGGTGTTGTGTACATCTCGCGTCATTGTCCTATAAATTGGAAGAGCAGTAGAGCCCTTTGTACAGTGTGGTAGAACAGCAGCAGACAATACTAGTGTACTACAGCAGCAGCATACCGAGAGCGCGACAGCAGAGTGCAGTGATCCACCAAGGGCTGCCACGTAGTGGGCATGACGACCATGGAGGCGGAGGTCGACGTCGGTCGGATCGTTGATGCTCTCTTGGGGCTCATCACGTGCATTGTGCTGCTGCTGCTGCTGTTGGCAGCGCTGGAGTTCCAGTTCGCCAAGACTGTCGTCGCGAGGCTCAGGTTCGTGATAGCGTGGTCCGCGGCTCCCCTCGCATCGCTGTGCGTGGACGCTATTCTGTTTCTGGTGCTGATAGTCCGTGGAGGAGTGGGCGCCTTCTGGGGCCGCCTCGCCACCTTCCTCGTACCGCCGCGGCTGGGGGAGGGGGCACGGGCCCTCGTGCTCTCCTCCTCAGCGCCAGCAGCTGCATGATGTCGTTGCCGCCGTCTTGATCGTGACCCATTCTACTGTTGCCATCGGCTAGTACTACTTACTGTACGTGTGCTGGATGCATGTGTAGTATTTTAGTTAAATAAATAAATTGGAAAGCCATGGATGCGTTGCAGGTGGTTGTGGTTTGATTTGGGATAGCCTGTAACTTTGTATCAAGCATAATAATAGCTCATAATCGTCATTCATGTAACTTTGTAGCTCATGGCCTCGCTGGTCTAGGTGCGAGTTCTGTGGGTTTTGGACCCGGCGGGGGCGGGGGCAATTCCCCCGTTTTGCGGGTTTGGGGACCCGAATATTGTCGTGCCAATGTTAAGGTTTTGCCGGTCGACAGAATATGTAGTTCTGGGATCGCAGTGTAATGCTGCTACCTGCCCTTGGTCTATAAAAGTCGTTTCTATACTTTGAAATTGTAGCCAGTTCAAAGCTCAACAGTGTGTAGGACCGCGCAGAGCAGAGCAGAGCGCCAGTCCTATGAAGTGATTCTACTTGCTAATTTGAGAGTGCTTCCGTATTCCTTTGCGACGAAGAAGGTTTGTTGGCAATTCGTCCCACTGACCTGACCACCACACAACTGTCTATTTTATATCCATGTAATGGATTTCTACTCCATATCCTCTAGGTTCTCACAGGTGATTAGGCTGCAGGGATTAGTTTGGCAAAATCAAAGGTAACAATAGGATTCCCCTTAGTTCTAGCTTCGGTTTATATTCTCAGGGGAAATTTTGTGCTTGCAAATTGCTTGATGATATGCCTCTTAAGTTTGTAGATATAATTGGGATTAATCTGTACTTGCGCATGTTAATTTTTCAGTTTTATTTTTACGTGAAAGGCATTCAGGAAATATTTTACTGATTCCGTGTGGATTATATTATATCTAGAATAAAAGAACAAAGCCCAGATGTATAAAGTAATATATTTCTTTATGTACAATGAACTTTATGGGTTGTTGGCAATTTGTCCCACTGACCTGACCGCCACAGCACATATTCTGTCTATTTGCTAATTTCAGGGAAACCCGTATTCCATTGTAACCGCGTAGCAGGAAACAGTGGATCCATGGCAACAGGTCATGCACAACCCACCGAGACGGCGAGACCTGCCATTTTGGTGCCGGTGCCGAGCCATACTAGCTGACGTCGTCGTGGGCTGAAACTTCTCATGGCCTCATGGGCGTCCCAGCGCTCGGCTGAAGCGGAGGACACGCGGCTGTTGTTGTTGGGACGCCTGCTGCTGTCGGTGCTCCTCCCTCCGCTGCTGGTTCTGCGCGCCGAGGAGGACGTCGTCGCGCTCTTCTTGTTGCTATCCCACCTCTCGCACGACGACGTGCGCCCGGGACTGCTGCTGTTGCCGTCCATGGGCGGACGTTGGCCACCTGACGCCGACGCCTCCACCGGGCTGTCACTAGTGCCGCCTGGTTTGATCTTGTGCGCGTCCCACGTCTCGACGTCGTCAGCGCGGCTGGGCTTGGGAGGAGAACTGGGAAGGATGACGGCGCACGGCGGCGCCGGGAGCAGCGACCAGATCATCGTGCACTTGGGCGTGGTGGGAAGCAACCCGGGAACAGCTGCGTGCGCCTTGGCAAGGTGCACGCGCGCAACGGGTATCGCCATTGATCTAACGAAGGAGACACACACCGTACCAGAGGAGACGATGAAGAAGCGGTGTGATGAGATCTGGAGATTATGAGAAAGTTACTGGCGTCGAGGTTGGGTCGTCTTCGGCCAGTCTAATCGTCGATTTACATCGAACAACAGGCCATGACAATCACTGTATCCGACTGCAGTGAATGACTTGGCGTTCGTCTGACTCCGATCATTTACACCAGTATATACTTGTCTCTTAATCGCATGGACGTGCCTCATTCTGAATCTTGCGGACTTGCGGTTCCTTCAAATTTGTTGGAAATCATTTCCTTTGCCGAATCTGATATGCTACTAGGAAAGGAAACTGAATATCCTCGAGTTGCTACGGTACACTAGGACAGAGCATGGACCGAGAAAGCCCTGAATCCGACTAGGGGAGAGAAATGGCCGGCGTGGCGCCCACGCGTCTCGTCGCTGTATGAATTCGGACTCCGACTCCGATTCAACCTGACGAACAACAATTGAGGATTCGACCGAATTGCCAGGCGTCCCTGGGGCATATATATTTCTGCTGCTGCTACCGGAAATCATCTCACGGATCGCCGTCTTCTGTTTCATCCATCTCCTCGGTTCACTTGGCGGCGCTTCTGCCTTCTGGTGTGCGTGTCTCCGTCTTGGATCCATGGCGATCCCAGTTGCCCGCGTGCACCTTGCCATGACACACGCGGCTCTCCCGGCGCTGCTCCCGACCCCGCCCAAGTGGAAGATGCTGCCGCTGCTCCCGACGCCGTGCCCGTGCGTCGTCGCCGCCATCCTCGGCCTCCCAAAGCCGCTCGCCAAGCCGAGCCGAGCCGACTCCGACGAGAGGTGGGACGCGCACAAGACCAAGCCGGCCAGCATAGAATCTTCAGCCTCGTCAAGCCCTCGTTCCGCCGACAGCGTCAGGAGCAGCGGCAAGAACGCGACCTCGCCGCCGCCCAAGCCCGGCCGGGCCGACTCCGTGGACAGGTGGGACGCGCACAAGAAGGCAGCGAGCCCAGCTTCGTCATCGTCGTCAAGCACGTCTCCCCTCGTAAGCAGCACGTGCACAATCAGCTGTGCGTCGTCCGCCGAGCGCTGGGACGTGCACAAGAAGCATCGCCCGCCGCAGGCCAAGGCACTCGACGACGGCGAGAGCAGCAGTACTGGCAGCAACGACATCGACACGGAGGAGGAGGAGGAGATACTATGGAATCCGCGGGCCATGTACGCAGGACCGGGCTTCGTCGTCGCCGCGCCAGAATCCAGCATGCTTCCCATGCCAACAACGTTCTTGGTTCGCGTTGCATAGCTGCACTGCATGAACTCATCTCGGCTGGTTTTTTCAGCTTCCGAAAGCAAGTGTGATCTGATCAGGGGTGCTACTGCGACTAACGATGCTGTTTTCGATAATGGAGAAGTACACAGCTTAATATGGTGTTATTAGAATTTGAATGTTTTGCATGTTTCTGTAGGTCTTAGATTATTTCATCTGAATTAATTTGGTGCCTTTTGCAAGCCTAAACTGTATATGGATGCATACATCTGCAAGTATCGTCTTGATTGATTGATTCTGTTTTATTTTCAACATTCCAACACTTGTGCCGTGTCCAATGAATTAGTCGCACCTTTGCCTACTCATCAAAGAGGAACATTGTCACAAGTACTGAACAATGGCTCCAAGGGGAGCTTAGGCATCACAAGTTATAAGCATATGTCCGAATGGGCTGGGCTTATAAAGCCACGGAATCAGCTGCTACCAACACCTAATAAACATAAATAAAGGTGTCGGTGCAAAGTGATCAACAAGTAAATATTTGTAGTTTTGCCGTACGTTGTGATCGGAGGTGGCCTAGCACTCAATGACACATGGTTTATATTGGTTCAGGCAACGTACCCTACGTCCAGTTTGAATCGATCGGTGACTTTATTCCTGAGCCCAGGTGCTCGAATTTTACAGTGGGGTTACAAACGAGAAGAAGAAAGATGTGGGGGTACAAGAGGTCCGGTCGGACTCCGGTCGGAAGGGCCAAGAGTGACGGGAGCCTCGCTATGAGCTAAGTGTTCAAGTGTGTGCTTGAGGTTCGAGCCTGACGGTTCTATGGTTGTGAACTAGTGAACTTGATCAATCTAATCAATCTGGAATCACTTACTTTGTTGGGAGAGAGCGCATCCTTTTATAGATGAAGGGGATGGCCTTACAAGTGAGAGGGAGAGAGTACGTATGCTACTGAGCCTTGTTGCCCACGCCGGTGGGTACATGATGATGGTAAGCGCCCACAATATTCTTGAATGTCAGATGCACGTGGGAGGTGGTGTTGTCTTCTTCGGGTATGGCAGCCGTCGGCGCCTGCCATACTGTTGATATCTGGAGGCATGTAAGGGGTTTTACCATGTTCGTCCGGTACGGTAAAAGCTGGCGCCCACAACACTGTCGATGCCCAAAGGTATGCGGGGGGGCTCACCGTATAGGAGTTAATGACGTCCACAATACTGTAGGGGAAAATGTCGGCGCCTACAACTCTGTTTGGGCTCTGCTGTGCCAGGAAGGTTGCAGAGTACTATTTTTGCAGGTGTACAGAGTATGGTCCCCGGTATTGCGGTTTGACTTGTGCGTCCTGCCTTACTTTCTGCGTCCGTTTTCTGATCCTTACCGAGTGGGCGTCCTTGGTCGTTTGGTCCTAGTCGGCTCTGATCGCGCTAGTCGGAGAAGAGCAGTGAGCAGGGTTTTGGCGTTCCCCGGTCGGAGACGTGGGGTCGGAGTCGGAAGTAGTGCTTTGGCCAAGCCTTCTGGTCGGAGAGGCCGTCCGGAGGTGAGCTGGAGACCGAAGTGAGCGATCCGGTCAGAGAGGCCGTCTGAAGGCGGGCTGGAGACCGAAGTGAGCGTTCCGGTCGTAGAGGTGGGCCGGAGTCGGAAAACGGGCGCCGCTCCTCGGCCAGACCTTCCGGTCGGTGATTGGATCATCCTTCTGGCCTGCTGTTTAGATACTTGGGCTGGGCCATGAGTTGCGCGTCGTCTGCTTGGGTCGAGCCTTTGTTGGGAAGCCGGTTCGCGAGGGACCCCGGGTTTATGAACCCGACAGGAGCCCCCGAGCCCCCCGGGCGATTCGGGCAGAATCGTCTAGGGGATTTTTGTCTTGACGGCGGGTGCGCACGAGCACACCCGTGGGTGTAGCCCCCCGAGCCTCCGAGCGATTCGGGCAGAATCGTCTGGGGGGTTTTTCGTGTTGCCAGCGGGGGAGGTTTTTGTTTTGTCAGCGGGTGCGCTCGAGCGCACCCGCGGTGTAGCCCCTGGACGATTCAGGCAGAATCGTCTGGGGGTGTTCGTTAGCGGGCGTGTGTGCATGCTTTTTAGTCGAGATGGAGTCGTCAACCAAGGCGTCGTTGCGCAGCCGAGGCGGTTTCGCTTTAGGGATCGGGTGAGACGGAGCTCGCAGATCCTGGCGTCGATGCGCGCCGTGGGATCGGGTGAGGCAGTTAGTTTTTTAGGGAACGGACGAGATGGAGCTCGCGGGTCCCGACGTCGATGCGCGCCGTGGGATCGGGCGAGTTAGAGTCATGGATCCTGGCCTCGGTGCAACCTGCGTAGCCGAGGTAGTTAGTTAGTTAGTGTCGGATACCACAAGAAGGGGTACCCTAAGCAAGATCCAAGAATATTGCTTAAGCCTTGCTAAAACCAAAGCCAAAAGACTACTGCAAGGTCTCGGTAGAATTCTCCGATTCGCCCGAGGCCTTGCGCTGAGGCCTCATGCGAAACAGGCCTAAAACGTCCCGCCGAGGCCCTCTCGCCAAAGCCTCACCCCGAAAGGCCTCGGACGGATCTCCAATTCTCCGATTCGCTAGAGGCCGGGCTCGGCGGACGTACTCGTAACCTCCGTCCCGACCGAACTCCTCTAGTAAAACATCACGTCCGGATTAAATGCACCCAACCACTCCCACAAACGTCAGCCGCATGTAGGTACAGTGCGGGCAGAACAACTGACAGGATAGGGACCGGGCACAGCAGGGGTTACCTGCCACTATACTCACCACTGTGCTCCCTCCTGACACTTATACTACCCTGTGCTACCTAACCCCTGCGCCAAGGACAAAGCGGCATGGAAGGTCGAGTCCATGTCCCTGTAGCCTCGGAAACAACAGGAGAGCCCAGCTGCTCGGTCTCTGCCTCGTCCGAGACCCCCCGGCAAGGCCTCGGACGCGCCATTCCTTCTCCGCCTCGGCCGAGGCCGGGCTCGTCCCGCATTCTCATCGCCTCCGCCTCAATTGCCCCTCTGGCGGGCCGTCCCATCCGTGTAAGTATCCCTAGTTACGCCTACGTCAACCACGATTGGCAGGGTATGGCAAAAAGGGCGATGGGACGGTGGTCAAATCACCTTTTTACCATCCCCTATTGACGGTGCAGAGACTACGGCTCCCTGCGGACGCCCATTCCGCACTTTTTCATTGGAATAGGGTACGACACAGACCACCGAGACCCCTACGTCGTACACAGGTCACCTCCGAGGCCTCGGCAAAGAAGGCCTCGGCACGATCAGCTCTAGCACCCGCTAGGCCTCAGCACTCCACCAGGACAAGAGTCCACCAGGCATGGCATGTCACCTACAGTGGAGGCCATACTGACTAGACGTCAACAAGGACTCTTACGACTTCAACAGCCTCGGGCATGGCCTACGTGACGCACCGGTGATCAAGTACCAATTGTCATTCCCGACACTGTGTTGCTACAGGAATAGGCCACAGTACTGGATCTTCCTTTCTCGCTAAGGCTCCACGTGTAGCTCTCTCATGTACTCCTGGCTCCCTCCTTGTGGCTATAAAAGGAAGCAGCCAGGGCCATTTCTAGGGATCGAAACCACGCCAGCCCTCACGCAAAAACGCACTCACTCAATTCACGCGTGCTCCCACGCTGCCTGAGAGCAACGACTCAAGCAGCCCGCATAATTCCACGTCGAGACCTGGGACTAGCTCCCTCTCTCACCCAGCTTGTAACCCCCTACTACAAGCACTTCGGTGCAGAGAATACAAGATCAATCTCCTAGACTGGACGTAGGGCGCCGATTGCCTGAACCAGTATAAACCTTGTGTCTCTTTGCATCACCATCCGGGATTAGGGGCACATAGTTCACATTTACTGGTTGGTTGAGGACCCCCCGGTCCAAAACACCGACAGTTGGCGCGCCAGGTAGGGGCCTCTGCGTGTTAGCGTGATCGTCCCAACAAGTTCTGAATGGCTGACCCCATACGCCCACTATGTCTCGGCACGGTGGTCTGGTTTGGGAGCCTAGAGTTCATGTCTCTAGGATGTGAGTACGATATGGTACTCCTAACACCCAGAGCCCCACCGGCCGGCGACGACGTTGCGCATCGGCAGCATGGGCGCAGGCGGTGCCCGGGCCACTGCTCTCGTCACGCTCGCCAGGCACGACACGAGCGGGACTACTCTGACGCCACGCGAACTCAGGGCTATGCGCCGCACTCCGCCGACATCCCATGCCCGGCTGTTGGTACAGAGTCCCTGGCTAGGGACCTGTTTAGCCTAAGCATGGGCAGGGGAAGGACGCCGGTAGCGCGCAGCGACGTCCCATCATCAAGCTCTGCCCCGCCGCTTCTAGGGGAATCGACTCAGGCGGAGTGGAGCCCAGCGGTGGCACCATCCCCGTACCTCTTCGGGCTGAAAAACATCGCCGCCGCCCACGCTTTCGCTTATGCCTCCACGCCCGCGGAGCTCTCGGGACACCACCAACGATTCGCCCTCGACTTCTCCACCACAATCTCGACCCACACCCACACTGGCTCCTCGGAGGAGGATGAGGCTTGGGCCAGAGTGGACTTCTCCGGGCTTCGTGACCCTGAGGCTATGCGCCGCTTCTTGGCCGCAAGCGACTACTACTTCGGCCACTCCGACTCCGATGACGAAAGCACTTATGATCCCACTCGAGAGTGTTTCCACGCTGGGCTCGGAATGCCAGGGACAAGTGACGAGGGGAGAGGGCGGGCAACCGGTCCCCACTCCGCCAAGGGGTGGGTGACGCCACACCCCCACTCGTCGAGTTCCGGCGGCGCGGAACGTGAACATCGGCCCCGGGGATGCCCGACGCCTAGACCTGGAGCAACTCCGTGAGCTCCAAGCAAAAGTTGACCAAGATCGACTCCTGCAGCAGCAGCTCCGAGACACTCTCGAACAGGAGCAGCAAGGCCATAGTGACGGCGGAGGGGCCCGGCAGAGGGCCCACGATGTGCACCGCCGCATCAACAACGACGAAGCAAGTGAGCAACCCCCAATCTTCAATCGCGCTAGCCAGAACGTCGCGGCGGCGGTGATGCTAGTGCGAGCGATGCCCGAGCCCTCTACCACGGAGGGGTGACGGGTCCGCGGCGAGCTCCGAGACCTTCTCGAGACCGCCGCAGTACAGCAGGCCGAGAGCTCTAAGTCTCGGCGACGTGAGAACATCTCGAAGCAGCCCTCGGTGCACGATCACCTCAAGGCCCCATTAGTCCACGACCGCCTCAGCAACCGATGCGAGGCGCAAGAGGACCACGACGTGGTTAGCAGGCGATGGTGCCACGACAACGACGGGCTCGCCCTAGGTTACCACCCACACCGAGGTGGCCGCTATGACAGCGGGGAGGACTGTAGTCCTTCTCCTGGGCCGCCTGGCCCTAGAGTCTTCAGCAAGGCCATCCGCGGCGCTCCATTCCCTGCCCGGTTCCGGCAACCAGCCAATCTCGTCAAGTATAGTGGCGAGACCAACCCCGAGCTATGGCTGGCCGACTACCGCCTGGCTTGTCAGCTAGGTGGTGCGAGAGATGACCTGCTCATCATCCGTAACCTCCCTTTGTTCCTGTCAGACTCAGCGCGAGCCTAGCTCGAACACCTCCCTCCCTCTCAAATTCACAACTGGCGCGACTTGGTCAAGGTCTTCATCGGGAATTTCTAGGGCACATACGTGCGCCCCGGGAACTCCTGGGACCTCAAGAGTTGTCGCCAGAAGCCGGACGAGTCTCTCCGAGACTTCATCCGGCGCTTTTCCAAGCAGCGCACCGAGTTGCCTAGCGTCGGTGACTTGGAAGTTGTCCAGGCTTTTCTCTCCGGCACCTCCTGCCGAGACCTGGTCCGAGAGTTAGGTCGGAACGTACCAACTTCGGCGGCCGTGCTCCTTAATGTCGCCACCAACTTCGCCTCGGGCGAAGAAGCTATCGGGGCCATCTTCCCCGACGGCGAAGCAAAGGGAAAGCAGAGGGAGGAGACCTCTGGGGCCTCACCCTCCCATTTCCCCAAGAAAAAGAAAAAAGGGTGCCAAGGGAAGCAAGAGGGCCTTGAGGCCGAGGTTGTCGCAGCCGCAGATCGCAGGAATCCCCGAGGCCCCGCCAGAGGCCCCGGACTATTCGACGACATGCTCAAGAAGCCATGCCCTTACCATCAGGGCCCGGTAAAGCACACCCTCGAAGAGTGCACCATGCTCCGACGCTACTACGCCAAGCTCGAACTTCCCGACGACGACGCCAGGAAGAAGGGCGCCGGCGACAGAGACAACGACAGGGACGACGGGTTCCCTGAAGTGCACAATGCCTTCATGATCTTTGGCGGGCCTTCAGCGTGCCTCACGGCGCGTCAACGAAAGAGGGAACGCCGGGAAGTCTTCTCGGTTGAGGTAGCTACTCCCCAGTACCTTAACTGGTCTCGGGAGGCGATCACCTTCGATCGGGAGGACCACCCCAATTATGTCCCAAACCCTGGGCAATACCCGCTCGTCATCGACCCGATTATCAGCAACACCCGGCTCACCAAAGTGATGATGGACGGAGGTAGCGGCCTCAACATCCTCTACGCCAACACCATGGAGCTCCTAGAGCTCGACCAATCGATGGTCCTAGGGGGTGCCGCACCTTTCCATGGCATCATGCCAGGGAAGCGCGCATGACCCCTCGGACACATTGATTTGCTGGTCTGCTTCGGCACTCCCTCCAACTACCGCAAAGAGATCCTCACCTTCGAAATGGTTGGATTCAAGGGAACCTACCACGCCATTCTAGGGCGCCCGTACTACGCCAAGTTCATGGTGGTCCCAAACTACACCAACCTCAAACTCAAAATGCCCGTCCCCAACGGCGTCATCACCATCGAGTCCACGTACGAGCATGCATACGACTGCGATGTCGTCGAATGCATCGAATACGCAGAGGCTATCGTGGAGGCCGAGGCACTCATCATCAACCTCGACCAACTTGGTAGCGAGGTACCCAACTCCAAGCGCCGCGTCGGGACTTTCGAGCCCACAGAGACTATCAAGCTCGTCCCGATCGACCCTAACTGCTCCAACGGCCGAACGTTGAGGGTCAGCGCCACCCTCGACAGCAAATAGGAAGCCGTGCTCGTCGACTTCCTCCGCGCAAATGCCGATATGTTCACATGGAGCCCCTTGGACATGCCGGGCATACCAAGGGAGGTCGCCGAGCACGCCTTGGACATCCGGGCCGGCTCTAGACCTGTGAAGCAGCGCCTACGCTGATTCGACGAGGAAAAGCGCAGGACCATCGGTGAGGAGGTGCAGAAGCTCTTGGCGGCTGGGTTCATCAAGGAAGTATCCCATCCAGAGTGGTTAGCTAATCCTGTACTAGTTAGGAAGAAAAATGGAAAATGGAGGATGTGCGTAGACTACACCAGTTTAAATAAAGCATGTCCAAAGGTTCCATTCCCGTTGCCACGGATCGATCAAATCGTTGACTCCACTGCAGGATGCGAGACCTTATCCTTCCTTGATGCGTATTCTGGTTACCATCAGATCAAGATGAAAGAGTCCGACCAGCTCGTGACTTCTTTCATCACCCCATTCGGCATGTACTGCTATAGAACTATGCCATTTGGTCTTAGAAACGCAGGGGCCACATACCAACGGTGCATGACCCAGGTCTTTGGCGAGCACATCGGGCAAACTATCGAGGCCTATGTGGACGACATCGTAGTCAAGTCCAGAAAGGCCAGTAACCTCATCGATGACCTGGAGATCGCCTTCAAATGCCTCAGGGAGAAGGGCATCAAGCTTAACCCCGAGAAGTGTGTCTTCGGGGTCCCCCGAGGCATGCTCTTGGGATTCATAGTCTCAAAGCGCGGCATCGAGGCCAACCCAGAGAAGGTCTCGGCCGTAACCAACATGGGGCCGATCCGAGACCTCAAGGGAGTACAGAGAGTTATGGGATGTCTTGCGGCCCTGAGTCGCTTCATCTCGCGCCTTGGCGAAAAAGGTTTACCTCTGTACCGTCTCTTGAGAAAATCCGAACGCTTTTCCTGGACCCCCGAGGCCGAAGAGGCCCTCACCAAGCTCAAGGCATTACTCACCAACCCCCCTGTCCTGGTACCGCCAACTGAGGGCGAGGCTCTCTTACTCTACATCGCCGCAACGACCCAGGTGGTCAGCGCGACAGTAGTAGTTGAGAGGCAAGAGGAGGGGCATGCTCTATCTATCCAACGGCCCGTTTACTTCATTAGCGAAGTACTCTCTGAAACTAAGACACGCTACCCCCATATCCAGAAGCTGGTCTTCGCCATAGTCTTGGCTCGGCGCAAGCTACGTCACTACTTCGAATCCCACCCGGTGACCGTGGTGTCATCCTTCCCCCTGGGGGAGATAATCCAGAACCGGGAGGCCTCGGGTAGAATAGCCAAGTGGGCTGTCGAACTCATGGGGGAGGCCTTATCTTTTGCGCCCCAGAAAGCAATTAAATCCTAGGTCTTAGTCGATTTTGTGGCTGAGTGGACCGACACCCAGCTACCACCTACTAAAATCCAATCAGAATGCTAGACCATGTACTTTGACGGGTCTCTGATGAAGACCAGGGCAGGCGTGGGTCTGCTTTTCATCTCCCCCCTTGGAGTGCATGTGCGTTACACAATCCGGCTCCACTTCGCCGCCTCCAACAACGTAGCCGAATACGAAGCCCTTGTCAATGGCTTGCATATCACTGCCGAGCTTGGAGTGCGGCATCTCGACGTATGAGGCGATTCACAGCTCATCATCGACCAAGTCATGAAGGACTCAAATTGTCACGACCCCAAAATGGAGGCGTACTACAAACTGGTACGTCGCCTTGAAGATAAATTTGACGGTCTCGAACTCAACCACATTGTGTGAAAGTTCAACGAGGCCGCGGATGAACTAGCAAAGATGGCATCGGTGCGGGCCTCGGTCCCCCCGAACATATTCGCCAGAGACCTGCACAAGCCCTCGGTGGACTATGCCTCGGCAACACAAGAGGGCCCACCGGCCGAGCCACCCACAGGGCCCGAGGCCCCCTCTGTTACCGAGACCCCGACGGCCAAGCCCGAGGCCATGGAAATCGATGCAGAGCCTCCCCAAGCCAACCAGGGGGCGGACTGGTGGGTCCCCCTCCTTGATCGCCTCGTTTGAGGAGTGCTTCCTGCAGACAGGACCGAGGCCCAACGGCTTGCGCGACGAGCCAAAACTTACATCATCAGTAACGGCGAGTTATACAGACGAAGTCCATTCGGCGTTCTCCAACGATGCATCACCACCAAGGAAGGCCAAGCCCTACTTTGGGACTTACGTGGGAGCCTGTGGGCACCATGCTGCGCCTCGGACGCTCATCGGAAACGCTTTCCGCCAAGGGTTCTACTGGCCAGCGGTGGTTGCTAATGCCACCAAGCTGGTACGCTCCTGCGAGGGATGTCAGTACTATGCGCGGCAGACGCACCTCCTGGCCCAAGCCCTCCAAACCATCCCCATCACATGGCCGTTCGTCGTATGGGGACTGGACATGGTTGGGCCTCTGCAGAAAGCCCCCGGGGGCTATACCCACTTATTGGTAGCTATCGACAAGTTCTCCAAGTGGATCGAGGCTCGACCGATCACTCAAATCAAATCCAAGCAAGCAGTATTGTTCTTCACGGACATCGTCAATAGGTTCGGAGTTCCAAACACCATCATCACCAACAATGGGACACAATTCACCGGACATAAATTTCTGACGTTCTGTGACGACCACCACATCCACATGGTCTGGGCGGCCATAGGACACCCTAGGACGAATGGCCAAGTAGAACGTGCCAACGGTATGATTCTTCAAGGCCTCAAGCCAAGGATATACAACCGGTTGAAGAAATTCGGCAAGAAATGGCTGATCGAACTCCCGTCGGTCATCTGGAGCCTAAGGAATACACCAAGCCGAGCCACGGGGTTCACGCCATTCTTCCTGGTCTATGGAGCCGAGGCCATCCTCCCCACAGACTTGGAGTACGGTTCCCGAGGTTGAGCCTACAACGAGCAAAGCAACAACACTACTACCATGAGGACGCCCTCGACCAACTAGAGGAAGCCCGAGACGTTGCGCTGCTACACTCGGCCAAGTACCAGCAAGCCCTACGATGCTATCAAGCCCGGTGCATTCGAAGCCGAGACCTGAAGGTGGGTGATCTGGTGCTAAGACTAAGGCAGAGCAACAAGGGCCGCCACAAGTTGACCCCGCCATGGGAAGGGCCATACATTGTCGCCCGAGTGCTGAGACCCGGACCTACAAGCTGGCCAACGAGAAGGGCGAAGTCTTCACCAACGCTTGGAACATAGAACAGCTACGTCGTTTCTACCCTTAAACTTCCAAGCATTGTATACATTTTTCTCAAAATATATTAAAGAAGCGTTCTTTAGTTGCTCTAATTTTCGAGATCGACGTTGCGATAACGCTATGAGCGAGGCTCGGCTCTGCCTCTGCAGAACCAAGCCTCCCTCAGGGGCTAGAAGCAGGGGGAACCCCCCTAAGTCCCAGGCACTATTTTTTAATCGTTTTTGAATAAATTCCCACGCCAAACGCTCTCGCGTACTTTGACAGGTCGATTGTAAAAAATCTAAGGACCAAAAGCGCGCCTCGAGTGCAAAAGGCCGGCTGAGCCACGAGACTGCCTACGCCTCTAGGCTACGACAACTCCCTCACCACCTTCCGCCAGAGGGGCAGCTCAGGTTTTGAGGAAATCGTTTGCAGAGACTTGTCTAGAAATAAGGCAGAGGACGAGACTCAGAAAAATAATATAAACCAATTAAAAAAGCGTGCTCACGAGTACTTCAAAGGCCTCGATGGCCACAAACGTCACGACACGACAATAACTTAATTCATTTACAAGGCCCCTTTGGCCCAGATCATGGCTCGGGATCTCCTACATCGGCGGCGGGCGTAGAGGGAACCACTTCTTCCTCAAATAGACTGGCAAGCGCCGTCCTAGGGACCTCAGCCGCTTCCATCAGCTTGGCGACCTCCTCATCATCCTCCTCATCATCATCAGGCAAAATGTAACCGTCGCTGATGGCCTCGAGGTTGACGGCGTAGTGCGAGGAGACGACGGCCAAGGCACGCTTGACGCCTGTATGCAACGCCGCCCGAAGTCGCTCCCACACTTGGGCACTCAACGCAGCCAGGTGGCTCCTGAGGGAGCTACCTGACTGAGCCCCCTCAACAGCCAGAGCCTCGCAGACGGTACGAGCGGCGGCCTGCAGCGCGTCGTGCTCCTCGATCTCGGCCTCGAGCGTTGCCTGCAATGCAACAGAGGCTTCTGCCACCCGGGAAACCTCCTTCTCGAACCCTGCGCCAAAACGAGCAGGATGAGGTTCAGCACGAGAGAAGAATAAGTCAAATTGGGGCAAAGGCCTATGGGACTTACCCTCAGATTTCTCTCTCCAGCGACTGGACCTCGACCCGTGATGCCTCGGTCACCTTGGAGGCCTCCTTCTCTAGCTCTGTACCACACCAGAGAGTTAGGGGGCCGAACGCAAGAAAAATAAACAAAATAAAGGGAACATAACTTACCCTCGAACTTCCCCTTCCAAGCCAAAGCATCGACCCGAGAGGCCTCGGCCGCCTTGAGGGCCTCGTCCAGGGCGCCCTTTGTCTCACCCAACTATGCATCAATGGACTTGGTAGAGACCGTCGCCTCTTCAACCCGGGAAAGAAGGACGTCCCGCTCGCCAGCCACCCGGGTCAGCTCCTCTTCTAGCTCCTTGACTCGCGCCGCCAAAGGAACGGCCTGCTCCCGAACCATGGCCGCCTCGGCTTTCATATCTGCACAGCGAAGGCGGAGGTCCTCCACCGCCGCCTGCTCCACCACTACTGTCGAGCCCAACGGGCCAATGGCACGCTCCCAGGTGCCGTGGCTCACAGCGTGTCGGCCTCGGGGCGTGGGGTGGCGATCGCCGACCCTAGGCGCCACCTCCCCCCCCCACAGGCGCGCCGGGCTGCTTGCCGATGCCCCGGGCACTGTCTCCCCAACATCGGGGAGGTGGTCCAGGGGACCTCGCCCCCCCTCGATCCCGCCGTCTTCATCTGAAGAGTTCTCTAATGGCGATGGCGATGGAGACAACTCCACCGGGAGACCATCCTGCTTTTGACGTCGGCGATGTTTCTCCAGCGCTTCGCGCTCGAGTATCTTCTTGTCACGCTTTGCTGCCCTAGCGTCCTTCTTCTTCTTCGTGCCTCGGCATGTGCTCAGTTCACCGCTCGCCACCTTGCATCCTCGGGAACGGGTGGCGGGGAGGCTCGCACGTGTCTCATCCCCTATGGGAACGATGAGCGCGAGTAAGCAAACGGAAAAATGATGAGGAGCGAGGAGGCCTTGGGGGCTACAGCGGCACGAGACTTACTAGGGAGAGATACCCCCGTGACGGGCGCATAACAATGTGGTTCAGGCCACCGCTCTTCATCTTCCCATCCACCGCCTCCCTCACCCGACGTAGAACTGCATCATCGGAGAGGGCGGCGGCAGACATCCGGATGCCCTCGATTGGCTCACCCGGTCTCATTTCGAACAGCGCCGCCCCCGAGCCATCACTGGCAGCACCCTCCGGTGGGTGGAAGGCCGCCACGACCACGGCCCGCCCGTAAGGCGCGGTTCCATAGCTTCTCCACTGTCCAGAGAGCCGTCGCACTGGCTGCTCCTCCTCGGCGCCATACCTCCACTTCTCCTGACAGTCCTCCACGATCCATCCGGTATATAAGGGGATGTCCGCCGTCGTTGTTGTGGAGGTAGAACCACCGGTGTACCAACCAAGATTGACGACGACGCAAGCCGGGCCGGGATGTAGAGAGTCTTTGTCGGTCTTGGCGCACTGAGAGTATGCCACCACCGCCCTCACCATCTTCCTCGTACCCACCGTACCCGCCGGCTTGGTGGTATGCCCCGCTCGGAAGAGGTGGATCCACAACTCCCAATGGGGGGCAATCCTCAGATACCCCTCGTAGACGGCGACGAAAATTGCCGCCTGCACGATGGAGTTGGGGTTGAAGTTGTGTAGCTCCACCCCGTAGTAATGCGGGAGCGCCTGCATGAATCGGTCCGCTGGCACGCCGAGACCACGCTCATGGAAAGAGATGAAGCTCACGACGTACCCCACGGGTGGCCTCGGCTCCGGCTCGCCGAGTGGAGCGATCCATTCCGGCCTATCGGGGTCGATGATCGGGCGGAGAAGGCCATCGTCGACGAGAGACTGCAACATCTCCATGGACACATCGAACGGATCCCAAGGGTTCGCCTCGATGACAACAATGTCGCCAACCATGAGTGCAGTGGAAGGCTCGACTACAGCGGTGAGTCTCCCCCTCTCTCTCTCTCTCTCTCTCTCTCTCTCTCTCTCTCCCTTTTTCTCCCGACGCTCTCTGTTCTTGGCAACGGACAGACAACAGAGAGTAAGGAGGGAAGGGGCGAGCCCCATTTTGTATTTATGCAGGGTGAGGACGAAACGGACAGGCGATGAAATCGGGGAAGTTTTCCTCGAGTTCAGGCACGATTAATCCAGATCCGATTCTACCGCCCACGCGCCCACCTTTTCCTCATTAAGCGCATGAATAGTTACGTCCCATCCACTGACGCCATGTCACGTCCGACCGATGCAGCAGCAGACGTCGTTTCACCCCCTAGGAAATCGCCTAAAAAGGCACGCCGGCTGTTGTCGAATCAATGGGGGAAACATGCCCCCACCCTATTCCTTTCAGGTGAAGGAACCGGGTGCCGAGCCCATTACGGTCCTGGGGTTCATAGGCTGGGCCCCTGAGGGTTTCGACAGCCGCCCCAGGACAGCAGAGTCAGGGACAACTATGGGCGAGCCCGTACATGGCCGAGACCCAAGCAAACGCAATGCTTGGGATGCCCTAAGTCGTGTCCGAGACCAGCAGGGAGTTCTCCGAATGGGATCCCACCGTAGGGAGGCGCCGAGCCTCGGGGCCAATCGAATGACCCCGGGACCCAATAGAGAAGCCCTCTGGTACCTTTGGAGTGCGTATCTAGACCGCTAGCCAACCCTTATCAAATGGGGCACGGGCCTCCACTCGGACTTACCCGATAGCAGCTCACCGGGAGTGTCACCGCTCGCGCCCACCGAGGGTAGCCTGGCATATTCCAACCATCCTTCTGAGCGAAAAGGATGCGCGAGGGTCGCATAAAAAGCTAGGGGAACTCCTGACCGCCCTCTCGCTCCATCCGGAGGCTCGGGGGCTCTCTTTACAAACCTTGCCGAGACCCAGCGACCTAGGCTCACCCTTGAGGGGGTTTCGGCAAACAAACCCCTCCTTCCGAACGAAAAGGTTGCGCGAGGGTCGTACAAAAACCAGGGGAACTCCTGACGGCCCTCTTGCTCTGGGTAGAGGCTATGGAGCTCTTCCTGCAAATATGCCGAGGCCCCGCGACCCAGGCTCGCCCTCGAGGGGGTCTCAGCAAAGAAACCCCTCCTTCCGAATGAAAAGGTTGCGCGAGGGTCGTACAAAAAGCCAGGGAAACTCCTGACGGCTCTCTTGCTCCGGGCAGAGGCTACGGAGCTCTTCCTGCAAATATGCCGAGGCCCCACGACCCAAGCTCACCCTCGAGGGGGTCTCAGCAAACAAACCCTCACGCGCGAGAGGCGTATAAAAAGCCAGGAAAGCACCCGACGACCCTCTCGCCTGCAAGCGCAGCTTAGGGGCTCTTCCCAGAGGTTTGCCGAGACCTAGCGACCCAGGTTCGCACACGAATGGGCTCGGCAAACAACCCCCTGACCGCCCTCTCGCTCCGTGAGGAGGCTCAGGGGCTCCTTTTGCACTCAAGACAAGGACAAGCCACCCAGGCCCGCACTCATAGATTCGGAAAAAAGCAACAAAAAGGGCACTGAGCCCGTTATGCGGTCCAGGGGTTCGAAGGCTGGACCACCGAGGGTTTCAATAGCCGCCCCAGGACAACAGAGTCAGGGACAACTATGGGCGAGCCCGTACATGGCCATGGCCCGAGCAAGCGATCGCTCGGGATGCCCTAAGTCGTGTCCGAGACCAGCGGGGAGTTCTCCGAATGGGATTCCACCGTAGGGAGGCGTCGAGCCCCCGGGGCCAATCGAACGGCCCTGGGACCCAATAGAGAAGCCCTCTGATACCTTTGGAGTGCATCTTTGGACCACTAGCCGACCCTTATCGAATGGGGGATGGGCCTCCACTCGGACTTACTAGATAGCAGCTCACCGAAAGTGTCACCGCTCGTACGCACCGAGGGTAGCCTGGCACATTCCACCCCTCCTTCCGAACGAAAAGGAAGCGCGAGGGTCATATAGAAAAGCCAGGGGGAACCCCTAACGGACCTCTCCGTAGAGGCTAAGGGGCTCTCCCTACAACTTTGCCGAGACCAGCGACCTAGATTCGCACTCGAGGGGGCTCGGCAAACAAACCCCTCCTTCCAAATGAAAAGGTTACGCGAGGGTCGTACAAAAGCCAGGGGAACTCCTGATGGCCCTCTTACTCCGGGCAGAGGCTAGGGAGCTCTTCCTGCAGATATGCTGAGGCTCCGCAACCTAGGCTCGCACCCAAGGGGTGTCACAGCAAACAAACCCTCATGCGCGAGAGGCGTATAAAAAGCCAAGAGAGCACCTGACGGCCCTCTCGCTCTGTGCAGAGGCTAGGGGGCTCTTCCTGCAAAGTTTGCCTAGACCCAGCGACCCGAACTCGCATTCACGGGCCCTGTGAGCACGATGAGACCCCTTGCTCAACGGAGAAAAAAGCTCCTGAAGGAGTAAACCCACTCCACCAGGGCCTCAGGGGCTACACCCGGCGGGTGCGCTCGCACGCACCCACCAGAACCACCAAGTACAAACCACGATCCCGACAGGAGCTGTTGCGAACCAAGTCTCGTCAAAAACCTCAAGAGAGTGCCCGCACTCCTCCCGAGGCTCGGGGGCTACTGTCGGATACCACAAGAAGGGGTACCCTAAGCAAGATCCAAGAATATTGCTTAAGCCTTGCTAAAACCAAAGCCAAAAGACTACCGCAAGGTCTCGGCAGA